>JAABKJ010007545.1:296086932-296279747 GCA_011634705.1 Andricus grossulariae
AAAATTAAGAGAATTTTGTAGAAAAGTGGTCTCTTTTTGGTACAAAATTCATCTTTTGGGTTAAAAACTCAACTTTTTTATTAAAAATTTTTTTGTTGGTTGAAGATTCGTTTTAGATGAAAATTCATTTCTTTCACCGAAAATTCGACTATTACATTTTTCTGGAAAATTTATCTTTTTTGATAGAAATTTAACCTTCATGTTTGAAAAATCACCTGTTTTGTAAAAAAATGAACAATTTCGTTGAAATATTATTTTATTTATTTAAAAATAAATTTTTTTACTGAAAACTTAACTATTCTAGTTTTACCTTAATAGGAACAATTAGTTCTATTATTTTGTTCTTACGATTAAGTTTTAGTCAGATTCTAGTTTTAGTTGAAAATTAATTTTTTTAGGTTGAAAATTTAACTGCTTTTTTGAAAATTCTTTTTTCGGTTAAATATTTTTTTTTTTAACCTAAACTTGAACTGTTCTATTTTGAATTGCAAATTTATCTTTTTTTTTTGAAAATTCATGTATTTTGTTGAAATTTTATCTTTTTTGGTAAAAGATTCATCTGTTAGGTTCAAAATTCAACTATTTGGTCAATAATTATTTTTTTGTTGGTTGAAGATTCATCATTTTAGTTAAGAATTTATTTCTCTAGTTAAAAATTGTTATTTTCGACTAAACTTGAACTATTTTGTTGAAAATTCTGTTTTCCTGGGTTGAAAAATAATTTTTGCAACTAAAAATTTAAGTACAACTATTCCCACTATAAATTGTTAAATTAAATTTATAAACAAAAATTTAGAACGATCAGGAAAATGAAAAATGGGAAAAGTCGGAAAAAGTAAGGAATTTTGAAATTTGGATTTTTATTAAAAATTATTGGTTGAAATCCTTAAAAAGAGGTTGCCTAGTTACCTAAAAAAAGGCTTTCGCTGGAGATCAGAGTCTGAATGAAACGGTGTAACGGGATTGGAAACGGTCCAGTAGATGTCCAGTATCAGCTGCTCAATTCTTTGAAACTTCATTCTGAAAAAGGAGGTAGACTCTTTTTTATTGTTCGCTTCCTTTCAACTTTAATTTTGCACAAAAAATGGCATAGTTGATTTTTCATTTAAATTAATTAATTTTTAACTAAAATTATGAATCTTCAACCAAAATATTAATTTTCAACCAAAAAGATGAAGTTTTAAACTAATAAGATTACTTTTCTACCATAAAAGACGAATTTTCAACAAATTATTTAAATTTGCAGTCAAAGAAATGAATTTACGAATAAAATTATAAATCTTCAAATAAACAAATGAATTTTTAAGAAATTATTTTAATTTTTAAGCCGAAAAATTAATTTTTTACCAAATAGTTGAATTTGTACCAAAGCTGTTCCATTTTCAATACAAAAAGACGAATTTTGAAAAAAAAAATTTCAATCAAAAATAGAATAGCTGAATTTTCAGATAGAAAAGTAAATTTTCAACAAACAAAAAAACGAATTTTGCTATAAAATAGTTAAATTTTCAGCCATAGAAATGAATCTTCAACCAAAAAGATGAAATTTCAACTAATGAGATTACTCTTCTAAAAAAAATTATTTTTAACAAATTATTTGAATTTTCAGTTCAAAAAATGAACTTTCAACCAATTAGTGGAAATTTTAACCAAAAAGATTAATTATCTACCAAAAAACTAATTTTAAATAAAATATGTAGATTATCAAACAAAAAAGATGAATTCTAAAAAAAAATGTAAAAGTCGATATTTCAACAAACAAAAAAATAATTTTTAACAAATTAGTTGAATTTTCAATTTAACCAATTAGTTTTTAACTAAAATTATTAATCTTTAACCAAACATATACATTTTTGACTAATTAGTTGAATTTTCAATCCAAAAGATTAATTTTCAACCAAAAAGATGAAGTTTCAAACTAATAAGATTACTTTTCTACCATAAAAGACGAATTTTCAACAAATGATTTAAATTTTGAGTCAAAGAAATGAATTTTTAAGAAATTATTTTAATTTTTAGGCCGAAAAATTAATTATTTACCAAATAGTTGAATTTGTACCAAAGCTGTTTCATTTTCAACACAAAAAGACGAATTTTGAAACAAAAATTTCAATCAAAAATAGAATAGCTGAATTTTCAGATAGAAAAGTAAATTTTCAACAAACAAAAAAACGAATTTTCTCCGCCCTATCCCTCTTTCTATTTACGAATGGCTCTATTGAGCCAAAACTCTCCGCCCTCAATCTCTCCCTTTCTTCCGTTTTTCTGTGCTGTCCTCTCTTTTTTGACTCAAGTTTCGGCGTACAGAATACTTTCTCGTCCGAATCCCTTTCTTCTTTGCTATCTCTGTTCCCGTTATCCATCAAGCCGATTCGAAGTAACCTCTGTCCGTAATGCCATACGTAACTTTTGTTAAATCTATCTTCACTCCGCTACCCCACCCTGCTACCGTACCTTTTTTCGAGCTTCTCTCTACCTTTCCCTTCCTGTCGCCGCCACTCGGATGCACTCGTCTCCCCACCCATCATCAACCTCTTCACTTCCATTATATTTTGCATACAATCTCACACTAACAAAACCCTCAAACACACTTCCACCATCAACTCACCCCAAATTCCACTTCAAATTCGCTCAAATCTGCACCACACTATCACCGCCAGCTAACACTTTCATGTCGGAAACGGAAGTCCACGACAGTTCAACTGGGATGTAGAAAACATAAATAAATTGCAATTAAAAATCCACGGGAAAGATGTTTGGCATAGGTTACGTAGTACTTAAAAACCTTTACAAGATAAAAAATTCGAAATAAAGGTAGAGATCTCCTAATTTTAATCAGCATAAATTTATACTAATTTCCATCAGTGACTAAATTTTAGCTATGAATCAGTTTTTTTACTGGTGAATGACTCGAACTTTTCAATTAATCCTTAAAAATAACTGATCCGTGGCTAGAATTTAGTCACTGATTGAAATTATTGAAAATTTTAACTGATGCAAATTTACAGAGTATATTGCTGTTTCATGAATTAAAAATATTTAACAATAGCGATTATGATTCCTGTCCTACGCACGCGAGAACTTTCTTATTGTCACTGAAATTCTAAAAATAAATATTTCAGGGTAGCCTCAAGAAACAGAAACATCATTTTTTGTATTTTCTGGGCCAATCAAAATTTTTTCATGTGATGAAAATTCAAACTTACAAACTTGAAAATTTTTTCATGTAAGTAATAAAAACCTGAACATAAAAATAAAGCATTTAAACTCTTCCAAATATCAAGTATTCAAAGTTTAAATTAAGAAAAATCTTATTTATAAAGTTATCAAATTTTTAATAATGCAAAATTCAAAATTAGAAAACATATGGGGAATTATTTCTCACCTACCATGTATTTGAATGACTTTTATCTATTTTCATATCAATGCAAACATTTTTTCCCACTTCAGATGCTATAGCGTTTTCCAAACCTTTCTAATCATCATATGCATGGTTTGAAAAAATACATGTTACTTTTCAAAATGAAGATTACAAATAAGTTGAGTTTTTTACGCGAAAAGCGAACGCAAACATAGGACCTTCAATGTGGATATTGAAATAACCTGCCGGAAATAAAAATAGTACACATGTTATTCAGAATGAAAGAGGTATTCTACGTTTTAATTATTTGGTTATTATGTATATGAACCAGTTTCCTGTGACAACTTTTTTATGTCTGGAGTATACGATGAAGCTGCCAGTGTCAACTCTTCTGTTAGACTTTCACTTTTGAGCCTCCTTCTGAACTTCGATTTCGTACAATTTATTTTAAAAAATGGATTCACAGAGAAGTGTTGATCCAAACATTGACAGCCTACACTGAAGAACAAATATGACATCCAGAAATAATGGAAGATCAAGGCGAAGCCAAATATCTTCGTAAGTTTTTCCTTAAAAGTTCAAGTGGCAAGATAAATTCACGGGTTGTCGAACTACTTTCTGTTTTGGCACTGCAAACAAAGTTGACATCTTCTATGCCAGTTCAATTACTTTCTGAACTCCACGAAGTGATATTTCTCTTTTCTCGTCTTATTCATCTAATAATTTAATCCTAATACTCTCACAAAATCCTTCGAATATCTTATAAATTATAGCCCTAATTTTATTTAATAGAGATTTCGCTTATAGACCAGTTTCAATAATGTAATTAATGATTGAAAATGAGTTCGGTTTGCTATTTACTGAGTCCTAATCAGCAGATCATGACCGATTATGGACATTGTTCCCAACGCTGGAAGGATGTTTAAAATAACTCTAACAATTTTATTGTTAAAATTAACAAATGATGCAACGCTTGGAATGAGAATGGGTTTCTCTTGACCTACCGCGAACACAAATTTGCGTTCAAGGATTTGGAGGCCTTTGAACGAGAAGTGATTTGCTATTTATTCATTCGTAATTAACGCACTTTTTGTAGGAGCAATTCCATGCCAAATCATCTGAAAAATTTCAGCTGTTTTTATTAACTTTGATGAAAATTCTAGTACCCGTTCTTTAAGGTGTTAGAAGAAAAACCCTAAAATAATTTTTGAAAAAAAATCCAAAAACTCAGGAGATATTCAAAATTGAACGTTTTTGTCCTTTTTTCCTAAAATTTCATAACTTTGGTGACTTTAATGATGATGAGGTGTATTTTTGTTAAATTATTCATAATATGAAGCAGTTTTGAAAAAATATTTCTTGCACAAAAGTGTTTCGAAAACTTCGTGGATTTTTCAAAAAATAATATTTAAACTGAATTTCTAAAACAAAAACACTTTTTATTCTCGTCATTTTTTATATAGATACCTTACCATGTTTTCTACAGGCCCTGCAAATATCAAAATAGGATCTCCCTTAGTTTTCGAAAAATAATTAAAAACGTACGCCAAAACGATTAACACGATGTTAAAAACCATGTAAACAATAAACGAACAATAGAAAAATATTTAAATCATATGCTCGAACTTCAGAGTTCAGATTCTCAGACGCTGGGCACACCATCGACATGTAGAAATGGACCGATAACGCTGTGAAGAGCACGGAAACGGGCTTTAGAGAGAGAGAAAACATTTGAGCGGTAGACCTGTCTCTTTCTATATAAAGCTGATTGGTCGTGAAAATTTTCGATGGGTGGAGCTTGATGAAGCACAGGACCGTGCATAGGACAGTTCTGGAGTAAAAAAAGGCAGATCTACCTCTCAAATGTTTTCTCTCTCTCCAAAGCCCACTTCCGTTCTCCTCACAGTGTTATCAGTTTATTTCTGTATGTCGGCGGGCACACTATGCCACGGCGTACGTTCTTAATTATTTCTCTAAAACTAAGGGAGATCCCATTTTGATATTAACAGGGCTTGTTGAGGACGTTGTAAGCTATCTGTATAAAAAACAATGAAGAAGAAAAGTGGAGGGTTTCAGAAATTTAGTTTCAAAATTAGTCTTATTACGAACAATTTGAAGAAAAATATACCTTAATATCACCTAAGTTTTTTGATTCTTTCAAAAAATATTTTGGGATTTCTCTTTGAGCACCTAAAAGAACGCATACTAGAATTTTCATAAAAATGATTATTAATAGCTGAAATTCTTCAGATGATTTGACATAGAATTGCTCATAGATAATATCTGGTTTCAAGTTCTCTGAATTCGGAGAGCACTCCAAAAATTACCCACCCTCTGAGCTCCCAAATTGTATAGAATTTCGCAACTTTTTCGACTGGCTTGGAGACCCGTGAGTATTCACGTTAATCCTAACATTTCCTCTCAGCATGCGCGGAATGCGCGGAATTATGGATCGTTAAAAATTCACGGAATCATCTTTACGCGCGAGTTCATATTCGCGTGCAAACTTCACTGTTGAGTCAGGAGAGTGTGAAATGAACATTTTCCCCTATTTTCTATAATATTTAATTCAATCAATTTGATTGCCGAAAACTCTTGAAATATTTAATTGAAAGCTGCTTTTAAAGTGTTCAATATTTCAAGAAACTTATCTGAGCAACACTGAACGTTATAATCAGCAAGAATTCGGAATGCTCTTCAGGATGCTCTGAATTCCTGCTTCAATTCTTAGTTGAGTTTCTCGAAATCATCTGGATCAATTTCTCTTTCGTTAATTTGGTGAATCCAAACATCGATTTTTATTTGCAGCCGGTGGATTTGAGACATTAAAATCCAAGTGTCAAAGTCATTACACATTCTGGATCTTGATGCTTAGTCGTTATCGACACAAGCTTTTGAAATGGAATTTGAATCAGATTGATGTATTCCTTTAATTCACCGTCAATATCTTCAGCACTTGTCTGCTCATTAATAAGAATAAAAGTTGAGAACTCTTCTTTTACAGCACAATCAGTAAGTACTGATCGCACATTCACGTGTAATTGTGCGATTGTTGTTTGTTTCTTGGATTCATCCAATTGAAGCGAAAAACATACACATGATTCCAAGCCTTTTTAGAACTGCTCTTGGACATTTCCCCTCCCATTGCTTGAATTCTTGTTTGAACTGTATGGTCAGATAACACGGTATTATCAATTGTTGTTGAAAATTTCTCTCCAAACGCGTCATTTGGAAACCACCAAGTAGCAGCTGCACGAACTTGTTCCTTAAAATACTTTATGTCAGAAGAAGGTTTCCTATGTTTCGCAATTACGTAGCTTACTTCAAATGATGCTTCTGTCAATGCATGCGTGTCTGACGTCAAAGGCTCTTTACTGTCCTTTCGTAATTATTTGCAATTTTTTTTCAATTGTTCAATTTGTTGAATACGCGATGGATCAACTTTTGATATAACTCACCAACGTCTGACAACAAACGTCTGATTCTACGAATCAAACACACGGACAATCCGTCATGATTAATCACCATATAATCACTTTCACATTCCTGTTGGTAATAATATGTGTTGTGTCGCTTGCGGGGTATTTCATCGACAATATTCTCTTCGATATTTGCACGATCTTCAGCCATCTCGTTTAAAAACTTCTTACAAACGTACACAACGATTGACTAAAAAAGACTGTGAACTGTACTTTGACAAGCTGATGCTATATAAGAAGTCATCAGGGAGTATGCCTCATAGCCAATTTAACTTTTACATAAGCCTTGACTAGTATATCTCATACAGTGCAATGAGCTGTAATCTACCGTCATTTGAAAGAACGAAGTAAACTGCAATTCGAATAAGTCACCTGAACGCAGTTAACGGTAAGCCGCTCAACGGTCTTATCCGAAATGCAGTGAACGGTGTTCTTTCAACTCACGGCAATAATCCGCCTACAGAATTTGAAAATCCTACTGTTGTATATGTATTACTATTTCATGTACTTTCGGAAAATTTATTCTTAGATAAATACTATGAATAATCAATATCATTTGATTTCTTATGTTTTCACGTCGAAAGAAAGGTAGATCCTGAAAAAGGACAGGCTTAGGATTAAAGACCACCTGCTCAGTACCCGCTAGGTATTCAATGAAATCTCATCCTCTGCTGTTGATATTTGTGCTTTCCCATACTGTATAGTGGGAGTTTGCTTCACAGCCCGACAGCAGAGAAATCCCATTTTTCTGCAACAGCGCCTCGACCTCTCTAGGGGGTGGGGGCTTCGCGGCGCCACCCGAAAAATCAGCTATGGCGATATACACCTCTAATATTTATACACTTCTGCCCTGAGTCTCACCTTAATATCGGTGAGGTCCTTGGAGCATAGCTCATCAACCAAAGGCGATTACCTTTGGCGGTGGGTTAAAGTCGGGCCCCGGATCGGACACTTCCTTATTTTTGTTTGTATTTACAGTGTCGCCCATTGTGGTCCCACGAGCAGCTAGATTAATAAAAAACACCCCCTCCTGCAGAGCCCTGTTTGCAGGGGGCGGGTCGATATATAATGGAATTCCACCTTGTATTCCAAAGTCTTCGTTAAGACACCTCCTTTGTGACCCCGACATGTCCGCCTCGACTGACGGGGACATGATGGTCTGTTCAAGGATTTGTTAACCCTGGTGCTATTAGGCCCCTGGCACGGCGATCACATCATGTCTAGGGACCATGAGAACTCGAGCCGTCGGCATTCCAGGGGGCTTTTCTATTAGCCCCTGGAAGGATCGCTCCTTAGTTTAGGTACCGCTGACTAGAGTTCATCAGTTCCCTAGAGCAGCCAAACCTCGTGAAGCAGTCCCTGTGATTCATCATCTCCAGGTCTCTAGTCTGATTAGACACTTAAGACCTGACACCAGCTACACGGTCACTAGATCACATGGGAGTGTCGAAAACTTCTGAATGTCTCTTCAACTGACCCGAATTTTGAAATTTCGAGTAGGAGAAATTTAATAATTCCTAAAATTTGATAATCTTGCAAAATTATACATATCGTAAAAAAAAACACAATTCGAAAAGAGTGAATAAAGATTTCTTACAATTACACAAACGTGTCTATTTGGATGTGACCCTCGTTCCGAATGACTAGTTTGAAGTGCTTCCATTTTTGCAACCTTTGTTGAGGTTAAGTTTTTAAGGATCCCAGTCCAGCAGGAATAAAGTGCAAAACATCTCGTCACAAGTTATAATATGCAGTATGCAAGCAGCACTATAATCAATATTTGAAGATTTTTTCCTTAAATTACAAACAGTTACAAACAATTTTAACCAATAATGGAACCTTATTTTGCTCGCAATAATCTTACTATTAATGCTAAAAAACTGTTAATGAGAAATACAAACTACAATTACTTCTTATGTTCTAGAGACGAAACTTTGGAGGCTTTGGGTGATGCCAACATTGTAGCGCCAACGACAAGGACCGTTGATCTACATAGTCAATCACACAGAAACTCATATCTTTACGTGTTCGATTACCAAACGAAATTTGGAGATTACCCTCAGGTAAAAATGCGTTACCTTACTTGTCGAGGAAATGAAAATATGGAATCTAACAAATTTTGGAATCTCACAATTAGTAATTCAGAAATATTTTATTCCAAATCTAAGATTTTTAGCGAATCAAACGATATGTTAGTTTTGAAAGTTAAAAATTTTAACTTTAAAAGTTGAAAATTATAATATATTAGTGCTTCGTACTTTAAAAGAGCTTTCTCAATATTTAATTCATAACTTCTAATGTCCATTTTGCACGTATTCGCGTTAGTGAAGTACTTATCAGATTCAGAAAACATGTCAAATGTCTCATGGTTTTTTAGTATTTTAGTTGACCTATAGTCCTGGAACCTACACTATTCAAGTGACTTATAACAAATTTGCAAAACATCAAATAAATTTTGCTTTATCAATTAGTTCATTTAATTTTGGAGTAAGTCATTATAAATAATCAGGTTACATTCCTTCTATTTATGGAATCAAATCTTTTTTGATCGATTTTGATATTTTGCCTTTTGGTGATGAAATAAAGAAAAACAAGCCGTTCAGCAGCATGTAATCAAATTATATGGAATTCCCTGCAATCTCTAATTTTTTGTTGTAAAAAATCAAGCTGTAAAAAACAGAGCAATTACCGGATTATGCTGGTAGTTCTTAATTTATAATTTCTAAACATAAAGATATTGACTTCGTTTCCTTTGGCACAATTACATTACTATAGAACTCTTGTATTTTATATGGATGATCTGAAGATATATCCTTCTAGTGTCAGCTAGCTTCAGAGTGCTTCAAGTGTCGTCAAGAGGTACGCAAGAGATGGGTATGGACTTTGAATGGGAAAACTGTGCCAAGATTCGTCTGAAGCGAATACGAATTAGTGGGGTTCGCGAGAGCCCGGGGCTCATGCGTCAGCGTCAAAAGTACGCGGCCCTCACTTTGAGCGCTTGCAACTCGTTCAAAAAAAATCGCAGAAAATTTTAGCCGGGCAAACGTGAAAGCTTAAGGTCTCCCGAATTGAAAGATATGTATATTGTTGTTCTAAAATTTTTTCTACGATAGCGCTGATGTAAAACGTGACAAAAAACAAGGTTTTTGAGGCACTTTTTTAAGCCTCGACTTTCGAGGCTTCCCAAATCGAGCTGGACGTCTTGAAAAATCTAAAAAAATTCACAGACGATCCTTAAGGTGTCCAGAATGCAACGCAGTTTTACAAATTTCGAAATATGAATTTGTTTACTAATTACAGACCGCTTTCCACAAACATATCATCTTGGAAAGAAATAATGATAGGAAGTTTTTTTATGGCTTAAGATGTGCAGTTTCGTAACGCGATTGAAGTAAAATTTGAAAAAATGAAATTAGATCAATATTTCGCGAAATAAACCTAAACGCATATTTAGGAATTTAATGAGAATAGCCACCGTATAAAAATTGTTACAAAAAAAGTATCCATTTCACAACAATAGGGACCTCAGAAGGAGTCAAATTTCTCACCTCACAGGGTCCATGAACTCCTTTTTGCCAGAAAGGTGTCTTTTGGATACACAGGTGTATTCTTTCAGGCCGGAGCCTCAAACAATAAATCTCGTGCAATTATTCAGATTATGGGTCTTTATGTAATACAAAGAGATAATCAAAGTTTTGATGAGAATGTGCCCACTGCACGGGCCGATTTTTTCACTATTAATGTTATTTTTTACGAATAAAACAGAAACTACACATTCTATCAAAAAGTAACCAATAACAAATTTGTAGATCTTTTTGAAGTACACAGTTTTTGTTAAATCATCATTTGTCGTATATTCCATAGTTTGACCGTGGAATTCAATTTTTGATTTTTGATTATTTTTTGTGCAATAAAAATGAGAATTTTCGATTTTTCGTGAAAATTCAAAATTTCGTTATGATAATCCTGTAGGATGTGCAAAAAGAAATACTTTTTTTGCATTGCCTTTCTTCCGTGTCGTGCGTTACTTGGCTGAAAATGTTAATTTGCGTTTCCTCTTTTAGATTTTGAAAATGCTGTAAGTCTGAAAAGTTTCATTTTATCGGAAAATGTCACCAAAATAAATTGTTTCAATTTTCGAGTACTATGAACAGGCGCACATATCATTCTAAAATCGTGAAAAAAATGGCCTCAAAAATTTTCAAAATGCGCTCACTTTTTGAATTTTCATCAAAAGTGGCTGGCTAACGAACTTGACCTTTCGTTCACGAGGCTTGAAGAGTATACCAATAGCCAATCCAATAGGTCGATTCTTTCGAAAGTTATCGTGTTCACAGACAGATATACAGACAGACAGACACATTTGTATAAACCTGTTTTTTGGGTTCAGGCGGTCTCAAAACGTGAACATTCAATAAAAAAACGGGAGGGGGGGTCAAATTTTACACAAATCCAATACCTTCTCTGGATGAGAATGTAAAAAACATAGAAACTGACATTCAATAGAAGTTTCCTTGTATTTTTTCTAGCATGATAACCTCCAGAGCTTTCTGATGATGAGTCACAAAATATCCGTTTAATCCTTGAAGGAGAGCCAGAATTTTTATAACCAGAAATGGTAAATTTTGTAATTTATCACTTTGAGAAAAGTGGTATCTGATAGAGCTTTCTCTCTATTTTTCCGATAAAGTGGATTCCATTAGTTTTCAAATGAACCATGAAAGACCCCTTTAACCATTGCAAAAAAGCCGCAATAACCATTACAGATGACTCTTACGCGATTTTATATAGGAGAAAGTCGGATAGCCTCAGACATCAGGTAGCACCGGCCATTCATGATTATGAATAAACTGTAATTTCTGGGATGATCGATCAATATTAGTATCTAAATATTTTGTCTCTAGAGAACAAGTGCATTTTGTGAAATATGGATCAATCTTATAGAAATCCTCAAGGGAGTTGTGACACGTGCTACTCCAATTCCTATTGGTTCCGCGCGGTATAGCGGTACTATTGAACCTTTTATTGAATTTGATAGGCTTGAGTCGGTGCGAATTTTAATCTCAATTTTATATGCAAGAGGATTTAATACAGAATGGAGACAACACCAATCTTACAAAAATTGTAAATTATTTGGAAGGTAATAATATTTATTTTCAAACATACATACATTTGAAAATTTGCACATACAAAAGAAATAATTAAAAATTACACTGGCAAACTTTTCGCGCACCATGAAAATATCAATATCCTGTACATCAGTGATCATTGGATAGGAATACATGTCTCACGTCTCCCTAAAGGATCTCTAGCACAAAATTATTATTAAATATTTAAAAAATAAAAAAGAATTATATTGGTTTTGGTCGCTATACATAATTTCACTTTTAAACTATATGAACTGTAATTTTTGTTCAATAAATCCGCATATTTTCTAATGCATTGCATTTTTTTCTTAAATATATCATGGTCGGTTGTCTTTGGCTATTACTGACCGAGTTCGATTATAAATTTCACGACGCACATGAATTCCGGTTCAATCTCATCTCTACGTTGAGTGGTTTTTGCGAATGTATACCATCTGCTTTGGCGCTATTGAACTCTTTCAATATCAATGAAGAAACAAATTTCTACTGCATTTTTGCTTTTTTTCACCTCTTTTTTATTGGTCGTAACCATTTTTGGGAAAAATATATATTTCACCATCAAAAATGAAAGGCTAGAAAAAATATTATGTTTTTTCATTTAAGAACCTGCAGATTAAAAATTCAATAATCAATTTTTAATTACGAAAATAAATTTTAAGTAAAAACTCATTCGAAGGTCCAGTAATAATTTTTTCAAAAAATGTTCACGGACAATGAAAAGGGCGTGAAACCCCCTATCGAGGCTGTGATAGATGACTTTTTTATTAAAAGAGTTACACATCACCGAAACAGACGGTATATTAACAGAATCTACATAATATAGCATATTTTCATTAATGAACAAGTTTGAGCGCGCCTAGGGCGCGCGAATATTGGTTCTCGCGCTCGATAATATATTTAACTCGTTATTCAAATGAATAAATATAAAAAATGAGTGCCAAAGCCACAAAACACTTTCAAACGCACAAAACACCAAAACCTGTTCCGGTTGAGCTGCAACCTGACGCACAGTATCACACGCCGGGTTGAAGCACACAGAATATAAAGAATTGTTAATTAATAATTAATTGCATTGTTAACAATTCTATTATTGCTTAACACATTTCAGGTGCATGAATCACGTAACTTCATAAGAAATATTAATAATCCACTCAAAGTTGAATTTTTTATGGTGGATACCCGGGGGTATCCTGTGTGTTTCCAAAACGTATGTATAGCTTTAAAATCGATTATTTTTGCAAGCAAGAATTTCTAAGTAAATTCTGAATACACGATTTGCCCCTTTTTGGAATTTATATTTAAAATAAATCTGTACCCGGTATTTCAATTTTTGAAATCCCGTTTTTGCCTCGCCATTATTTGCCACAAAGAATTCTGAGAAATAGTACAGTCAAACCTGGATTTAGTGCCAGTTTCGAGGCTGACCTTGACGTTAAATCCAGAGACTCAGAACTATTTTGTCTCTCCTCTGTTTTATCTCTCTTCTGTTTCTCTCTATGTTTTGTCACGCCTGAGTGCACACCGCAAATGCCCCCGCAAACGCCTTTCACGTATCCTGACGGCACGGCGTCAATTCTCGGAAGGGCACAATCCAGGGGAGCTAAATACGGGTTTCACTGTATATTGTACACCAATGGCGAAAGAAGAGGGATCACAGTGATCAGAAAAGTAATCACAATTATGTTGAATTTTTTGCATGTAGCTTTATTGGTAGTGAATAATAATATAGATTGAAAATTACAAAACTACATTCGTGTTTAAGTTAAAACATTCTTAAAATGTTTTTAAAAACAGTTTTTCTTATTTTTTTAACTACAAACTGTTTTGAGGCAAACTTAACAAGTAATGCTTTAAACTTCTTCCATTTGAATCGAAGGAGTATTCTATTTTTTTCCCTAATAGCACGGAACGTGTCAGGAACTTTCCTGGAACGTTCCAGGAACGTTTAAAATGTCCGCTGCTTGGAAACGTTCCAGTGAAATTTTCCAGGAACGTTCCATTGGGACCCAAGGGGAACCTTCCATTATTGTTATTTTTAACAACAATTATCTCGTAAGCCGTAAGAGATAGGTGAAAATGGATGTCATTTTACTGTTACAAATAATCAAACTTTAGCATTTTATATTTTCTTTCTTTCCCAAATTCTGGGAGACCCGACCTTCCTCTTACTTGATTGAAGAAAACCAAGTTTCTTTCGAATTTAGAAACTTTCAAAATTCTAAATATTAAAAAATCGAAAAACTCTTAAGTTTGTAAGGAATCCTAATTAAAAGACATTCAAAGGGCCTGCACAAATAGCACGGCGGATAGTGACCATTTTTTAAGTGAATTGCGCAAATCGTGTCACAAGCAATTTGATTTTGTTCTTAGGTATATGAACCCTCAAAAAATGTTTTGAAGATGGGAGCCATCCGCATGTTATTAATAATAAACAAGTATATTTTCCGGACATACTATGCAAGATACGGGAAAATATTAACAAGCAAAATTATTTATCTCAAAAATATCTACAAATTTCCCAGTAAAGCTATGAAAGATGCTAAGCAAAATCGATAATTTCAAAAAGATATTCAAATTTTATTTAGACCATTTTTTTAATAAAACGCATAGTTTGTGTCTTAATCGTAACAAATGACATTAAAAAGAAAAATATCGGTAAATAAGTCCCTTATTTCGATTGCCTCCCACCATAAAAAACATTACATGGGGTGCCAAACACAAAAAAATTGCCCTGTCTGTGACACGAAATGCACGATTTGTTACCTTATCCGTCGGACTAAAAAAACTGTCGGGAAAATCCACCGAAAGTTCCCTTGATGAAGAAACAGTTCGGAAACATGGCAAATTTAAAAACAAAAAAATTTTTAAATCCAAAGTCTATAAACTGTCAAAACTAAAAACAATCCAAAATTAAAAGAAAAAAAAATATATTGGGAGTTTTTAAATCAGATTAAAAAATCCGAATATTCAAATTTTAAAAGAGCTCGAATTGAAAAGAATCCAAATTTGGAAGAAATAACCAATCTATGGAAAGTTTTCGAACTTCTAAATATTTCAATTAAAGGAAACACGCGCAATTGAAATAACGTCCAAAAATGAAAAATTGGGAATTTTAAAAATTACAAACAGTCGAAATCAAAAGAATTCACATTTAGAAATATCAAAAACGAAAAGCATCCTAAATTGGAATCGGAAAAATACTAAAAGTGAAAGAATGGAAATTTATAAAAAGACAAAATTAAAAAGCATCCCAATAATCTATAATAAATCAAAAATTGAATAAACAGTCTTTATTGGAGAGTACGTGTTGAAAAAAAGTATTGAAAGCTTTCAAACAAACAACATGTCTGGCATTTGAGCAAATTTTCCCGAACCTGTCCAGGCCTGCTCTAAAGCTTACAAAATTCGGAGACGTTCAATTTTCAAAAAGTTATTTAAAATTAAAATTAAAAATGTTAAACATCGAATGTAGAAAATTAGAAAAAAGGTTAATCTCTTTTTCTTATTTTCAATTAAGTATTTTTAATTAAATTTATTACCAGTTAATTAAAAATTGCGCGCTCAATGATTCGCGCACATGAGGCGAGATAAATACAGAAAGATCGATCTGCTCCATTTATATTTGACACTTAATTAACAATCATGTTACATACTATCCAACTATATCAAAAAATTCAAAATATTTAAATTTTTTTAAATATTATGATTAATAATAATAAGTTGATGAATAAATAAAATATGCATTTATTTTTTGTAACTTTGAAGGCATTTCCAATAAAAAATTACTCTTATCGTAGTTTGTATAGTTTATAAAAAAATATATATATATAATAATAAACTCTGAAAAAAAACTAATTTCACCATAAAAGGCTATATTCAAATTGAACCATATTTTTTTCTTGTTTAATTTGTCTGATAATTACTAGGTTCATATTTAAAAAATTTAAATACAGCAATTTGTAAGGCCAAAAATGAAAATAAATTGGCATACCCTTTCCAAAAATTAGGCTCATTAACCTCTCCAATTAACCTCGAATTGTTAACTGATTTTCGTATTTCACAATGAAAAAGAAAAAGAAAGCCCAGATATCACGCTTACCCCTTAAGCCGCTTGGTCTGATTTTTATTTATCCTGTCTTAATTTATCATTCAAAATGATAAAAATGTAAAATTTGTGAAAAAAAACAATGGATATTGCAGGAAAATATAATATCATCTACCTTTATTCCTAAAAAAAATCAACAAAAGGTGCTTTATATAGGAAAAATTCAAATCAAGAGATCAGATAACACAATTAAGAATAACTAATGACAACCACCTTTTTCCTACAAATCACAAGAGATATAATCATTACGTTGCAATAAAAAAATAGACAACTATAAGTAACTGAACTTGATAAATATAAAGTTGATAGTTTTTCATTCCAAATTTTCTCTTTATCACACTAACCCCGTTATCATAGTTACCCCTATCGACCCTGTCAGAAACAATATTTTCAAATTCAAACCATCAAAATTGATCTAATTTACATTGAAACATTCAGAAATTTACAGTTAGAAAATTAAAGTCTTTAGAGTTGAACAATTTTTAAACAAAACATTCGAAATAAAAAAATTTTCATTCTAAACGGCATTTTCAGAGAACGGATTAACAAATGTACCTCTTATTCTTAATGAAATAAAATATTAAAAATGCATTCAAAACTCTAATAAAAAAATAATTTACCTGGTATCGATTGAATTTATTCAAATCGAACAACAAAGGTGACCTTATAATTGTAAAATTATTATATCCATCAGAAAATAAGTAGGCATTGTTGTTAGATAAATTAGTCTGAAGGCACGATCCTTTCCATTCTTCAAGGTATTTTACAGGTTGTTTAAAATTACAGTATGCTGTAAATCCGCTTTGTAATAATTCTGAAAAAAATAGTTTTTGATTAATTTTTTTGATGTTCAAAATATTAGCTTAGCATTTAAGCACTTTGCAATGTCACATTTATTTACTAATTCTGACGGGCTCCTGCAATCCGGTGTACACGATACCCTAGGGTGGCTCAAAAATTAAACTTCTTTATATTTGTGGGCGCACTCCCCAAAAAGCTTCCATTTGGTGAAAAAACAATTGAAAATTAAAAAAAAAATTTCTGATCAAGGGGATCTTGGATCCTACGGGGGCTAAACCACCCCAACCGTAAAAAATCCGTATTTTCTCACATGTTTGATAAAAAAAATGTCTATTTTGGCCTTAATATCATAGAAAGAGGTCAGAAAAGGGAATAAAATAAAAAAGTATAGAAAAGGTCAGAAACCTCCCCCTGAAATTAAAATCACCCTTTTTTTGAACAAAAAATGAATGTTCGAACTTCCTGCAGTTTCTATTGCAAATATTTCATGGATTTGAAACAAAATAATCACAAACATTATTAACACAATGTTAGCTACAAAATAGATGACATAAGGCACCCTTAGTGGTCAAAAACTACTCCTTTTAAATTTTTGATCAAAGATTTCTTATTTAATGAAAGAAACTTCTTTATAAAAATACGTACAAAGATGTATGAAAAATATATAAAGATACCATGCATTTTATGAATGGCTAATAACATCCCTAAGATAGAATAAACGACCCCTAAGCGCAAAAAGATTATATTTTCTCGTCCAATGCATAAAAATAATTTTATTTTTGTCTAATATTTCGAAAAATATAACTTTTCCTGATAATGAATTCAATTATTCCATTAGAAAAGATGCAAATAACTGCATTAGAAGCTGCAGAAGCTCAACAATTAATTTTTTGTTTGAAGAGGGTTAGTTTTTACTATCTGAGGGTGCATTTTCCACTTTCCTGTAAATTATCATGTTCTTACGATTTCTGATGACAGTTTACAATTTTTAGGCAAAAAGGAAATAATTAGGAGTAGTTTATTCCATCTTAGGGGTGTTACCTACCATTCATACAATACATGGTTTCTTTATATAAGTTTTCATATATCTTTATACTAATTTTTTATAGAAGTTTGTTTCATTAAATAAGAAATCTAACATAAAAAATTTAAAAGGTGTAGTTTTTTTAGCAATAAGGGTGCCTTATGTCATCTATTTTGTAGGCACAATTTTTTAAATAATTTTCGTGATTATTTTGCTTCAAATCCACGGAAAATTTACAATAGAAACTGCAGAAAATTCGAAAATTCATTTTTTGTTCAAAAAAGGGTGTTTTTTAATTTCTGGGGGAGGTTTTTCAAGTTTTCTATACTTTTTCATTTCATTACCTTTTCTGACCACATTCTACGATATTTAGAAAAACTATAATTTTGTTTATCAAACCTGTGAGGAAATACGGATTTTTTACGGCTGGGGGTGGTATAACCCCCGTGGGATCCAAGATCCCTTTGTTCAACAAATTTGAAAAAAATGCACAGTTGTTTTTTTCACCAAATGGAAGCTTTCTGGGTGGTGAGCCCACAAATCAAAGGAACTTTAATTTTTTTGAGCCACCCTACTGTACACTCTCTCTCTGCAATCTTATGTAATCTCGTGCAATCCAGTGCAATCTCTTGTAATCCTCCCGTACAAAAAATCATTCTAGGAAATTCAGTATAGGTCTATAATGATTATCATATAATGAATTTCTTATCATATTTTCACGATTCTAGAAAAATCATTACAGAAAATCATTATAGGAAAATGTTATAATATTGAAAGAATTGATGCAAAAAAATAGAAAAAACACAAAAGAATTACAGAATTCGAAAGGAGTTAAAAGATTTCAAAGAGTTTCACAGAATTTCACGGGAATTCCGAATATTTCAAGTAAATTCTAAAGTATTTCATCGGTTGTCAAGTGATTTAAAAAAATTTTCAGGGATTTCAAGGAACTTCCTAAGGTTTTAAAAAATTTGAAAGGATTTTAGAGGATTTCAAAGATTTTCAAACATTTCCGGAAATTTCAAGGAATTCTTATCGATTCCAAAGATTTCCAAAGATTTCAAAGATTTCTAGGGACTTTACCGTTTTTTTAGAGAACTTTAATGAATAAGATTAATTTAATTTATAGTCGAGGTATTTCAAATTATTTCAAGGGAAGGAAATTTCAAGGGATTCTCAGTGATTCCAAAGATCTCAAAGAATTTTAACCTAAACTTTTTAGGGTATTTTAAGGCATTTCACAAGATTTAAAGAATTTGATTGAATCTCCAAGGATTTCAAGATAGTTCTAAGATTTCAAGGGGTTGTCAAAGTATTTCGCAAATTTAAGGGTCTTATAAGACCTCTAATTATTGGAAAGATTTTAGGGAATTTATAGAGAACTTTTGGGAATACATTTAATTAATTTTATTTTCAAGGGAATTTAAATTATTTCTACAGATTTCTAACTAGTTTTAATATTTCAAAGGAATTCAAAGCGGGGTAAAAGATTTCAAGGGATTTCTCTGGAATTTAATAGATTTTGAAGATTTGAGTGGATTTAAAGTGATTCCGAAGGATTTTAATGGGTTTCAATGAAATTTTAAACGAATTTAGAGATGTCAAGGAAGTTTACTAATTTTTTTATGTACATTAATTCTTTTAATATTGTACTATTTTTTATCCCAATGCTAATTATCCTCATAATCGTTTTTTATATAATGATTTTCTATAATGAATTTCCTATAATTGCGAAAAAATATAGGAAAATTATTATAGGCCTATACTAATTTTCCTATAATATTTTTCCTTAAGAGTCATAAAATCTCTATAATAAAATCGATCAACATCTATTTAAATCTATAAAATCAATGAGATCTTTAGCAATCCCATGCAATCCCATGAAACCTTGAAATCTTGCAATCTAGTGTACTCGAGAAATCCAATGAATTAACCCCTCCAATAATTAGGATTTAAAATTAAAAATAATCACCTAGAGGTTTAATAAAAGTTTCGTCGAATTTCCAGATTGTGGCTCCATGCCGATAAGGTTCACGAGTCTGAAAACCAGGATCCATCCAGACAGGTTCCAAATTCCATTTAAAGTCGTTTGGATCTATTCCATCTATTGCTCGTATCAGATCTTTTACATTTTGAATACTCTGCAATTCAAAATTAATTCTTTGTCAAGTTAATGAATTTAATTCAATATAACTTCACATGCAACTGATAGTAACTTTAGTTTTCATTATAAATAGAAGACACTCACCACATTATTATTGACAGTATAAACTGGGGGAAGATTGTCATAGACTATACAAAATAAATTATCTGCCAACTTTTCAAGAATAAATTTTGAAGTGTTGCGATAAATAAAGTTTCTACTGTAACAATATCTGCCGTCGTAGATTTTTTCATGAATGTTTGAACAAAATGAAAATGCTTCTATTTGATGATCACTGCAGTCTAAATCACAACAACAGTTAATATCACACGATGACATCTGTAAAATAGAAAGGCAGAATTTTAGTTTCTTAAAATTAATATAGTTAAAAAATTAATGTTAGTTAATTAATGTAATAATAAATCAATACCTTTAAATCACATTCACATATTTCTGACTTCTTCTTGCTTATCATGATATTTGGTTTCTTAGCATTTGGAAGAATACTTTCTGTATTATTCGGTTTCCTAGGTACTACTGGTAGAAGAGGTCTTTGTGGTTTCAAGGTGAACAATTTTAAACCCTCTGTCGATTCATCGTCATCTTCGTTTTCTAAAGTATAGCTAGATTCTGTTAATTCTGTATTTTGGTTGTAAGTTTCGGTAGAAACTTGGGTTACGTTATCACAAGTTTCATCGGAACAGGTTGGCTCAGTAATGTCCTCCAGTGAAGATATATCGAGACATTTGTAAGAAACGAGACTCAGTGAGATTAAGCAATACAATTTTAAAATACACATCGTGATTTAGTTATATAAAAAATTATACTTGAATGATGATATTGTTTTGTAATTTAAATAAGTACAGCTGCAATGATTAGCTTTCTATTTTTCACAAGCTACATCCAAATTTTTCAAAGTTTCTGCTCACGATGTGTAGATTGATTTTTACTGTTCCCATGCTTTCTGTTAGTAATTCGAATCTATCTTGCGTATTGACCAAGACGTTTGGGGATTTTAATTGCAGTGTTAATCCCAGGAATTTGTCTTTCAGTCTATCTTGCCAATTTCCTGTAAAAATAATAGAATATAGAATGTCTGAACATTTTGTATATTTAAGTATATTTACTTTGGACTTTATTTTTATTAACGGAAAATACTTCATCCCCAAAAAATACATATTTTTTGTTTCCATTAGTGAACTGATACTCATTACAAGATTTTATCTAAATATTTCCTAATTAATTAGAATCCACTAATCAAATTCAGAAAATAATTACCAATCGGTTTCCACGTGTGACATTCAAGCTCGTGGAATCCAGGAGTTAAGGGAACAGAACATACACCATATGCTAGAAATAATATTCTGTTATAGTTATCTCTGCAAAATAATTGTAGCAATATTTTAGGGGATCCTTCAAGTGATGTTGTTCCGTAGTGCACATCTACAGGATGATCCCAAACTGGCACATCCGTATAAAAATCACAACTTTCTTGTGTTTGGCCCTCGAAAGTCCCACTCAAAATTTTCCATCCTGTTCCTGATAAACAAAAATTTTAATTTATACTTTTAAACTTGTTGAAAAGAATAAGCTTTAATTTATAAAGTATTTATGAAAAATATATACCACCGTGAAAACTCCATTTACACAAGATGCGTACTTGCTCGAAGTCCTTTGCTGAGGCTATCTGGCCAATTATGTGCAGTTCAGCCATATCCTTGCAACATGCTTAGACTGAAACAATCAAATTTATGCAAATTTGACTGACACATTATCCCCTCATTTTCATTTCGACTCAGCACGAAAGTCTTCATTATCAAAATTTGCATAATATTCAAAGGAAGTATAAAATATTGTTCCGATTTTTTGTTGAGACTTTTAATTGTCAGATAAATTATTCATTACTGAACCCGATTCGTTCAATTCTATGAGCTGTTCATCGTTTTCATATTCTGAGATTGATCGATACAGAGTTACTTTAGGCATCTTCTTGTGAATCGAAATTAAGATATTTTCACCTACATTAGTTCCTATCACGAAAGTATTTAATTTTATTAATTTGATTAACTTTTCAGAAGAACAGTCATCTTCAAGTCGAAACGCATAGGCAATGTTTAAATATTTCAATTCATGGCAGTTTTTCGCTATAATTTTCAGATCACTCAGTAATTTACAGCATTTCAAATTCAAATAAAACAGTCTTGCAGAGCATCCTAAAATACTCTGAAGAGCATTGTTGCAAATTTTATAGCATCCAGAGAGATTAAGAAAAGACAAATTTTTAAAAGCGTTTTTCTGACCAAGAAATACGAAGTCTTCTGATATCAGATTAGATGCTTGTATAAGATGAAGTTCTTTAAGGTTTGCTAATTTAGATGCATATTCTCGAAGAGTGTGTCCTGTTAGGGGGAGAGCTTTTCGTAGTTCTAATTTTTCAAGATGAGGGCAGTTTAATATGGCCTGTGAATTATATAAATCATCATATCAATAAATAGTGGATACGAATTTACATTATTAATATATTTGTAACTGCTGATATTGATGAGTTTTGTAAGTACCCCAAAAGTAGGAGTTCCTAATCCAACAACATCAAATTTAATTGTTTTCAAAGTCTTCGAAAGGCTGTTAAAGAAGAAAACTGCACCACCATTACAAATTTTAAGAGAAGTATCATTCGTTTTCGGACGAGTTATTCAAATATCTCCCAGATATCGGCAATTCAAAGCAATTGTCATTAGATCTTCGATTTCAACGTACTTATTGTTACTTATGTTTAACTATTTTAGATGTCGCAACTTGACCAGTTCTTGATAAAATCTAATATAATTGAACATCGAGATTTTAGTCTACATAAATTATACAAAAAGTTTCAAGTTTTCAAATTTGTTTCATTTGATATAAGCAAAAACATTCCCAATTTTAGAAGTTCTTGATGGTTTATTTTGTTTTATCGTAAATCGGTACAACGTATATAACTGATTTATGGGTTTTTATATTTTATAATTATATTGTTGTGAATTTTGATATGCGCAAGATAAAAAACCTGGGCGATTTAAACTGGGTGTCCTTTAAATCAAGCGATTCTAAATTAGAACAAGCGTGCAAAACATTTGTTTTTAAACTGTAAAGGGTTTTATGTTCTCAAAAACTTCCTTTCTTATATATATGGTTGATTGGTAGCAATACACTTAAATTTTTTTTTTTAAATGATATATAATTTATTATGAATATATATTTTGAATTGAAATTGAATATGGAGATAAATAAAACTGAATAAGTTTTTGTTAGTTTTCGTTTACTTAGTTTGATTGATTTAAATATGATATTATATATTTTGTGATTTGTACGAAAGGGTATCCAACAATGCCGGATAATATCTTTACTTAAAAATAAGAAACGTGGAATAAAATTACCTTCTTTTCCCTCGATTGTAAAATATAATTATTTCAGAAAATTAAACTTCTCGGTTTTAATAAAAAATTATTTCTGAAAGGACTTTTTGAGATTAATAAGTATTTGACAGGAGTTTATTTTTCTCACTGTCAAGCTGCTCAGTTAACTGAATTTGTTTATGATGCTAGCTATGAATTCGTTTCCATGGTTACGCGACGTATTCCTACATTAACGTCTACTTTTCAGTCTGAATAACCTGAAGAACGAAAATTCCTATATGTAGTTAAAACCCTTCTTTAATTCTTAATTGAGTGTTGCAATAAAAATGATTCAATTAATAGTTTTAATCTTGATTAAATGTTTTAAAACAGGTAAGATTTTAAAAATTACACTAAATTTTTTCAAAAAGTTTCAGTGCTCGAAAAAAATGAATCTAAAGAAATTAGGAAAGAAGAATTAAATCAGGGATTTTTAGTTCTATATTGGTAACACTGTTTCCCTTGTTATTAGGACTCGTTAAAATACAAATGCTAGGCTCAAATATAAATCTCATATAATTGAAATTTGTGCTGTATATTTCATTGATAGAAGCTCTATTGTCAAAATATGATAAATTATATTTAATTTTTGGAATGTAAAATTGAAAATCAACTTATTATTTTTATATTTATTTAAGTTTTAGCTTGCAACACTATAATCGATAATGTAGAAGCAAGAGTTAGTTACCCATGTAGTATGAAGATGGCGCAAGGTGTTCTTTTCTGGCTAGAATCAAAATATTTTGGATACAGACTCCAAATCCAAATTTATGTTACTTTTCAATTATTTTGATTATACTTATATTAAATAAAACTAAAAATTACCTTTCTACAGATTTATTGAAAATAACTTTTTAAATGATTCTGTTTAAAATTACAATTTTATATTATTTACACACGTAAAGACAATAGCTCTCTTATTATATAGTAACTATATTAAAGATAATAAAAAACTAACTATTTTTGTCGCCCAGTTTCAAATAAAATTTCAATAGTATTTTTTCTTAAAATTATATTTTAAATAAGTATAACGCATGATATGTATAATAAATACTTTTTTAATTGTAAACAAATTATTATTTTCAAAACACATCCACAATAAGATAATAGAAATATATTTATATGAATGAAACTGAAGTCAAGTGAATTCAAGGAAATTCAAATTAACTCAAGGATATTAAACTCAATTGAAGGAAATTCTGAGGAAGGCGTCCATTAATTAGTAATTACGTAAAGTGGTAATTACTTTTTATATTATTATACACGTTACATCATTACATTATTTTTTGTTTTATTTGATTTTTGTTATGTAATATTTAATATTACATACGTGCAATAAATATAGAGTCGAGAAGTTAATCATTCTTGAAATCTGGTGCAGACCTTCCATGAAACATTTTTTAAATGCACATAATCTCTTTAAATTCCTTTAAAACTACTGAGTTCCCTGACAATCCCTTGAGATCCTCTAATCCGTGGAAATCTCTTGAATTCTCTAAAAAACGGTAAAAATCACTGAAATTCCGTATAGTATTTCAAAATAATACACGATCCCTTTAAATCTTTTAAATCTGCACAAAAATTGATTAAAATCTTTCCGAATCTCTTGAAATCCCTTAAAATTCGTTTAATGATTTTAAAATATATGAAAATTCCACGAAATCTCTTTATAACATTCGTAAATCCATTAAAATTCCTTTAAATCTTTTGAAATGTTACAAAATATTCTAAAATCCGTCGATATAGTTTGGAACCTTTTCAAATCTCTTGAAATTCTCCTTCAAATCTTGGAAATCCAATTAAAATCCCCTGACAGCGTTCAAAGTTCGTGAAAATACTTTGTTATTTCTTGAAATCCTTCAAAATGTTTTGAAATTCCTTGACTTCTTTTAAAATAGTTTTAAATCTTTTAAATCTCCTTGAAATTCTTAAAAATCCTTTGTAATCCGCGGAAATCGTTCCTAATTCCTTAAAATCTCTAAAAATAAGTTGAAACCCTTCGGTATCTCTTGAAACCCATTTAATCTCTTGAAATCTGAATAATCTCCTTGAAGTCCCTTAAAATCTTTTAAAATTCTTTGAAAAATTGAGATTCTCTCTGAAATTGTACATTGGTAATTTCTTTATATTCTTGAAATCATTTGAAATCATTTACAATCTGTGAAACCTTTCGTAATCCACCTAAATGTTTTAAAATACTCTAAAACTACTGTAATCCCTTGAATCATTTTGACATCCCTCAAAATGAAATCCCTAAAAAGCTTTGGAAATTTCGTTAAATTCCGTAAATATGCTCTGTAAATCTGAATCAGTGAAAAGTCACTAATTGTCAGTGAAATCTCACTGATTCAAATAGCTAGAATCCGGTAATTGACATCACATATTTCTTTACTTTCAAGATTCAACCGTCATGTACACACCCGTCAAGTAAGTACTTTTTATACGAGTTAGAGTATATTTTTCCCGCAGTAAATTCAGCACACTCCGCGACTGCTTATTAATTATTGTAACCATATTCAGCAGAAACCCTTGGTACAGGGACCCTCTATCCGCAACCCGAGCACGCGTTCGGTGGCTTTCTCATAGGCCCTTCAGTTCTATTCCAAAGGAATAGAAACCGAAACCGAATAAATATATATATATATATATATAAATGAAAATTTGAGTGAATTACGCCTGAAACAAAAGACCTTGGTTACTAATGAGCCCGAGTGTGGAGCCTCACATGATAAATTTGTGAGACTAGAGAGATTGATCAGCAACCTGGGTCGGAGCAGTGTTCCGGAACAAACGTGATATTCAGATAAATAACACGGGAATTCTAGATAAATCTAAAAAGCTATGCCCCCTCCCCTACATTACACCCCTTCTCACCGAGTGTGCCATACTTACCCCGAAAGGGAAATGGCTATATGGTATAATAATAATAAAATTAGAATAGCAATGCCGCGTGAACAGACGAAAAACTTGTTGGACAGACTATGAAGTGATATCAATCTGTAAAAATGAACCTTGATATGTACTGAGCAGGTCTAACTTTTGAATATCGGATTCATTTCCCTCAAATGATAATGCTTTCTTTATAGGATCAATTATAATGGGTTGCATATATTTCCTGTAATCCGTTAAAAATATTTCTTTAGTAAAGTCCAAATTCATATTTAGAATAAAAATGCCCGAGAAGTCCGACTTGTCCATAAAGTTTCGTTTTTCAAATCAAGTTCCATTTTTTTCGGCTCAGTCCGTCGACGCGGCATACCAAACGACAATAGGGCACGCCGTTTGTCTCGTCATACCTATGTATATTTATTATACTTAACAGAAAAGTTGATAACAATTTATAAAATAATTACATGTGACAAAATAAATTTTCTTGTATCTTTTCAGTGCTGGATTCATCTTCAAAGATCCCGTCTGGTATTTTGACAGGAAATATTATCGATCTGGGAATGTTTGACGAATGCATGTCAGTTGAAGCGGTGAAAGGAAATGTGAAAATTCGTGGTCGACACTGCATGTATTCAATAACTTTAGCGAATCAGAATAATTCAAGTCCTATCCAACCAACTTTTTCAATATGCGTTCCATCAGCATGTAATGCATATGACGTGGAAACATTTCTTAATAAAACTATCCATGATGTAGAGTTTGTAAAAGATTTGGGAATCACTGAGATAACTGCAACTTGCTCAAGTGTTGGTCCTCAAAAATGGTCAAACGGAAGCATCATATCAGTGTATGTATAATTACTTTCTCTCACTCCTGTAAGTTTCATCAATAATAGTCGATTTTCATAATTATTTTTGATTGCAGGACAATATTATCTATCTTTGTGATTTTCCTAATAATTTGTACGTTTCTGGATATCCTCCAAAGAAGTAAACCTCTTCAATCTGCAGTTGCGAGTAACTTGGCAGAGTTTTCATTGTGCAAAAGTGCAAACAAAATTTTGACATTGAATGCCAATTCCAATTCATTGACTGCATTGCATGGCATTCGATCTTTGAGTATGTGTTGGATTGTTCTTGGTCATGAGTATGTAATGAGCGTTCTGTACGTTAACGTTAACATGAATGATATGTTTGATGTGAGTTATTGAACAAAATTTCTTATTTAGTAATTGTTAGGGGGGCGGGGGGCACAGTAAACTCGATTTTTTATAAGAAAATTGAATCAAAATGCTGCAAGTAGTTGACAACTCTATTGACTACTACATAGACAATTGCAATTCCATTCAAACTCCTAACGTAGTTGTCAAATCACTGTAAATACTACAAATCTCTTCTTTCATGGTATCATTTTTTGAATAGAATAACTTTATGCTGTGATTTCTAATGTTCAACGAATGAATCTGGGTTTCTACCAGTGGTATATCATTTTCGTACCACTCGAGACTGTTTTTTCTGAGTCTTCTTGTAATACCTGAAACTAGCCCTGAAAAGTGAAATAATACTTTGTTTTTACAGTCATGCCTGCAGTTTTTTAATCCAGTTTTAATATTAAAAAAAGCTTCGCTTTTCTCTGCGTTTTCCAGTATGTAACTCTTCCTTAATATACTTTTTTTTAATATTAGACAATAATAAAAATAACAATAAAATATTTCACTGATCATTTTTTTATTATGCAAAATAGTGGATTAAATCCTGGAAGTCTTTGTACATATTTATGGGCCTTTTCGCTGTGGATACATTCTTTATGCTAAGCGGACTTTTAGTGACTTATTTGTTCCTAAAAGAAATGGCCACAGGAAGGAAGTTCAATATTTTTGCGTTCTATTTTCACCGTTATATAAGGTAATAATAATAATTATCATTGTATACTATATACGAAATTAATGTTACTTAAGAGGACACAGAAAAAACTGGTGTTTCTACTATAGTAGTTTCTGCTATAGGTTCTATAGAACCAATTTTTAGTTCCTACGGAGTTGCAACAAAAAGGAACCCCTCTTTTTGAAAAGGAACCTAAAACGATGAATTTGTTCCAAAGGAGACTCCAGTTGGTTTTCGAGAGTAACTCAATTTTAATAGAGACTTTTTTCGAAGAATCTATTTTTTGCTTTGACCATTTCGTCATATTATAGAACTCTGACGAACATAATTAAAGAAAAGAAATAAATTGGAAAATTTTATCGCAATAAGAATAGATATAATGACTTGATAAATATCATTTGCAGGTTATATAGCAAACTTGTAATCATAAAGGTGTATTCATACGCCATATCGTTTGCTTTGCCGTCAGATTATGAGAATCCCTAACTTACCAACCCCACTTTGCAATGCGCCTTCATGTCATCTTATTCAAGTATTTTTCAAAGGAATCCTTTTGGGTCTCCACAGGTTTCTATTGGAGTTCAAGTTTTAAAAGATATCAACTTTTGTTTTGACCGCAACTTTAGTGCATACCCAGTTTTTTCTGTTGACATGTAGAGTAAATAAAAACGAAACTACTGCTTTTTTGAATGCAATTGTGAGTAAATTATAATATAACTTATGCAAAAGCTTTAAAAATTGTGTGCTAAATAAGCATAACTTTATAGAAACCCAAGTAATGATGTAACATGCAATTGATTTACAAAAATTATTCTACAAAAACTTGCAGATTAACACTACCAGTGGTAGCACTCCTTGTCTTTGCGATCTTCATCATCCCTATTATGGGATCCGGCCCAAGGTGGGAGAAACTTGGAAGTATATTTTTCGCTGATAAATGCTATGAAAAATGGTGGTCCTTTTTGCTGTACACGAATAATTATATTCAAACAGATGATGTTGTGAGTGTATTTTAATTAATATTAGTAGCGTTATTTTATTAGCCGTGTTTTTTTTAAAGATGCACTAAAATTTTTTTTAGTGCTTGGGTCATTTATGGTACCTGGCCGTTGATATGCAGTTTTTCCTGATATCGCCACTTATATTATACCCTCTTATCAAGAAGCCAAAACTGGGACTGGCAATTTGGAGTGTATTGTTTGTTTCGCAAATCGCAGCACCTGCTGCAATTATAGCAATCAGCAGGTATACGGCCACGATGGAAGTAGGCCAAACGTAAGTATAAAAATATAATAAAACATTTTAGTGAAAATATTACTTCTATTTAGGGAAGAAAAGGTATATTTAGCAAGCGGTTGTTGATGATGAAACCCCGAGTTTGCCTGACCAACAGTTACAAAAAAAAAATAATGTGGCCTATCTATGGGCAGAAATTATCTACACGCCTGTTTTTTTTTTTTTTTTTTTTGTCAACTGTTGCTAAAGTCCCTTAATTTCCATAATTCACGCTATCAAACCAAGACTGTTTTTTTATCACCTTGATACACTGGTATGGCCCAGGTACAATCGTCATTGAGTTATACAAGAATCATACAAGAGTCATTGAATAATTCCCGAACTCTTTTCGTTATTTTCGAGGACTGTATTAAACCTGGTAACAAACCTGGTAACAAACGTTATACGAAATTTTCAAAAGTTCGTGGCTTACCCTAAAGTCCTTGACAATAAAGTAAAGGTTCGTTAACTTATTTTTCCGTGTAGAAATGCGTTTTTTTTCAAAAAGCGGTTTCTCGAAGTTGTAGTTACCAAAGTGACTCGGTGCTTTAGTTTTCAATCTAGAGGGTTCTCTCTGGGCTTAAAATTTCTGCAACTTATCAGGCAATATATCGCTACACGTAACTTAATTCTAGCAAAGTAGGTTCATTTCTTGCAGAACGTTACATAACATCTGATCTATTTAAATATTTTTGTCGCCTTGTGACCTTAATCCATTTATTTCAGCATCGAGGAGACGTTATCCATGTTTAGAAACCTATACTCGGTGGCTTACGCACGAGGTGGCAGTTGGCTCGTTGGTGTCCTCTTTGGATATATCATATCTACAACACGATCAGATTTCAATAAGGTGACTCATATTTGATTAAGTAAGTAAGCATATAGTAGAATATAAGTAACTTATATTCGTTTTAAATTGCAGAAAACTATTTGTATTGGATGGATTTGTTGTCTCGCTTCTTTGACGTTCTGTACATTGGGAATGAGGTCTTTCCAGCAGAAGAATTACGTTTACAACGTCGTTTGGGAATCAGTTTTTGGATCGCTCTCGCGACCACTCTGGGCCGCAAGTGTAGCTTGGATCGTTTTAGTTTGTGTTCTTGGTTATGGTGGTATGTATATTTAATAATAGTCAGTGGCGCCAATCATTTTTTAAATAGGTAGGGTGAAACTACTTCAGCTGGATCCCCCCAAGCCATCTTTTCTTGACCGCCCACCTTCAATAAGCAATAGAAGAAAACTACGATCATCAATAAAATCTTTCTGTGTCGATTCAGCAACTTAATAGCTAGAAAGTAGATTTTTACTTTTTTTTAAATTGAAAATTGGATTTTTTATCACCGTCCAAAGTTCAAAAAACGTGCCTCTCGATGGCCATTAGAGCATAGAAACTCAGAGCCATCAGGAGCATACTATCTTTTACTAATAAAAATTAAAAGACACTTACAGAATAGTACTTTCATATGTAATGCGAGTTACGGATTTGCGTACGTTTTGTTTTATTTTACTTTCTTCACTTACTCGGACACTTAGATCGGGTGGTCCCCCGATCTTCCTGCCCGACCCCCCCCCCCCAGAGTTGGCGTCCCTGAATAATTTTTGTATAAATTATCTACTCCTGCTTATACGAATTTTTCAATGATAATCAGGTCCAATAAACACGTTTCTGTCGCTCCCGATCTTCATTCCGTTTGGCAAAGTTTCCTATTGTGTCTACTTGATCCATATAGTAATTCAAGGAATGAAAGCGTTTGCATCAAGAACACCGCATTACTTCACAGACTTCCAAGTGGTAAGCATAACTTTACTTTTAGATAATAGCTTTCAAAATAGCGATGAATTTATTTTTCATCGACTTATTCATTTTTTATAGTTCAACCTCTTCTTGGATACTTTCGCTCTTTCTGTGTTGATAGCCTTCTTCTGCAGTTTACTTTTTGAGGCGCCCATTTTAACATTAGAAAAAATGTTTTTTCGAGGACAAAAAGTGAACAACAGGAAATCAAGGGAATTACTTCACGATACAGATGAAGATAAATAAGTTTAAATTGTTTAACTAATTGTAGTTAGTGTTAATAATTTACTTATTTTTTTCTTTTTTTTATCGAAGCCGCCTTTAAAGTAATTGAACTTAAAATGAACATGTAAATGAATTTTTCACATTTATACTCAGGGGCCCCAAACGTGGAAGGCGTTGGGGGATTTCTCGCCTTTCAACCTAGGTACAATCCACCAATAAATACTGATTTATAGCATATAATTATTATGAAATGAAATCTATAGTAGTGACTGGCTCACTGTGTACTTTAAATTGTTATTCTGTGTATGAATGCAGTACAAATAAATGTTTTATCATTTAAAAGTGATTTGATATATTTAATAAGAAGTATTAGTGGCGTGCGTCAGAAAATAAGCCAGGTAGTAGCTTTTGTGGCACGCAGAATAGTCATTTACTCAGATTAATTATAAAAATTTTAAACAAAAGCGAACTTTCCAGGTCCAAAATGAATAGACACCAGAACTAGCCCAGTTTAAGTTGCACCTGAAAGTGCTCGCACATCCAGTTTTTTTTGTTTACTGTCGAACCAGTCCGCAAGCGATCGAAAGCGAGAGAGAGAGAGCGACAGCGCATCCGCTACTTATCCACTTATACTATTACATAACCGTTACGTAAAAAACTAAACATCCTTACTGTTCTATTCTCAGCGACTTCTGTTTCCTCTTTATTTCACTTCTCTTCTCCATCAAGCTTGCCATTTTTTCACATTCACTCTTTCATGATCTATTATTCGCTCATCTAGCCCTCTCCAATTCTTTTATCAACTTCTAATCCATCCTATCCTGTACCACATTCTCTTGACATTTTCTTTTATCTTTCATTTCTCTCCTACATCCTTCCCACATATGCTCGCATGTTTCCTCTTCCGATTCACAGATTTTGCACTTTCTGTTCTCTTTCTTTTCCCAGTAAATCCCTTCCCTTCACTCGTTTCTTAATCTAAATTTGGCTATTCTATTCCATCTTATCTCTGCACATACCTTTTCTAAATACGTTGGTACTCCTTCCTTTTTAATCATCTTATACCATTTGTTATATTTGCATTCCTCAATCATCACCCATCTTTCTATTAATTGTCTTTCCCTGTCTCTTTTCTCCAATTCTTCATAGTTAACTCCATTCCCCTCTTCTATATCTAGCACCAAAGGATTCCCGCCTTTCATCTTCCCACCTCTTTAACTCTATCGTTCTGCCTTTCCTTTCGTCTACCTCCTTAAAACACTTTTTCGCTAACTTTCATTTCTTTCTCGACCTTAGCTTCGTCTCAAACTTTCATCACCTCTTCCCTGCTTCAGTACTAAATTCGTCCATTTGAACTTCTTCTCTCTTCATATATTCAGGCATCCTTCAGTCTAAGCCTAGCGTCCACCTTGCATATCTTTCTTGTAACCTCTTATAATCTATTCTCTTTCCTTCCATCCCCATATCTCTGCTCCATATCCTAATACCGGCCATATCAGCGTATCAAAAAACCACATTGTCCTTCTACAATCTCGTTAACCTTTTTACTCTACCTCATATTGGTTTTATTACCCTGCCATTTTTTTATACTTTCTCTTATATGAACTCTATGATCTCCATTTGTTTTCAAGGTATATCCCAAATATTGCAACTTCTTTACTTCTTCTAACTTTATTTCCTTTTACCTTCCAAACGACTCTTTTTTTCTTCCCACTCCTGTTCTAAATTTCATTATCTTGTTCTTTTCTACATTTAAATTCAATTTTTTTCCATCAATGCATTTCTCCAATCCTGCTATTAGGCCTGCCATCCCTTTTTCATCCTCTGCCATCAACACTATATTATACGCGAATGTCAGTTTATATATCTTTTCTTTCCTCATCCTAACACCTCTCCATCATTTTCTCTACATTTATTCTTCTAAGTTTTATCCTCTTTTTCACCTATTTTCCTTTTCTCCTTTTCTTCATTCTAATCCTTCTATTTGCCAGATAAGTCAGAACATATATATTGTCCATCACCCCCATTCCTTTTGTAAAGCCTGTTCTAATTCGATGTCTCTATCTTTTTATCCTCAACTTCCTTCTTCAACCTGTTCGATAATCAGTTTGGTATATTTTATACAATTTTGGCATTGACATAACTCCCCTAAATTCTTTAATCTCATCCCATTTATCTTTCTTCACTACAGGTACCGTTAACACCTTTTACCATAACTCTGGCCACCTCTCTCCTCTCCATACTTTAATACACACTAGCCATGTTCATTTCTTTAGTTCTTTCCTCTATATGTGCAGACTTCATTTGGGATCTCATTTATACCAGGTGCCCCTCCATTTTTCATCATTCCTAACACCTTGAATATTTCTTTCCTCATTGCGTCCTCTTCCTCGTTTCTTTCCCTACCATCTTTTCCTTCCTTCTAATTTTCCTTCCTACCCTTTCTCAGCAAGTCCATAACATAGTTTTTCCATTCTATCATCTCAATATCCTGGTTTACTTTTCCCCTTCCTTATTTATCTCTCTATTCACTACCTCCCAAACCTCTTCGTCTATACTAATTTTCTCCGCCTCTTCTTCAAACATTTCATTTCCTTATTCTTTTGCTGTTGATCGCACAACTCAGAGTACACGTTTTTCTTTTATGTTCTTCTCCACTACTTTTTCCTTTTCTCAATTTTCTTAATTTCTATCTCACTTCCTTCTTCTTCTCTTTACACTCCTCATCGCATCCACTTCTACACTCTCATTTTTCTTTTTTGCTTGTGCTCTGGGATACTATTTTTACTTCTCGTATCGTTGTTTCCGTCTCTTTTTTTTGCATTTGCCTGTCCTATTTTGATATTTTTTACCTTTCCCTTAAACTTTCCTTTTACTTCCATAGACCAGTCTCCTCTTCCTGTTATTCTGAGAGATAAATTCACATTTTCTAAAGTACTCAAAAACTGTTCAAAATATTCAAATATTTCTGGGCAACTTTTCTAGAAATCTTCAAAGGGAATACTTGGGTAATTTTATAATGCTTTTTTTAATTTCTTTACGCATTTGGAAAAATTAAGAAACCACTCTCAAGACTAAAAAGAATTAGATTTTACATTTTTCAATTTTAGCAGAAATATAAAATTGATGATGCGGATTCTGTCACGGTCTCTTTCGCGGAGTCATAAAATCCAGGTTGAAGTCTCGGAATCCCCGAAACATGCACACTAGGAAGAAGACAATTTTACCACCAAGTGGAATGTTAGATTTCATAATGTCTCTCAAAGTTCTATCCGTTATTTCTAATGCATATTTAGATGACATTGGAGCTTCATCCCAAACGAAAACGTCTACATTTTTTTAATATTCGCCTTCTTTAGGATTAAGTTTAACACTTGATGAAGAATCACTGTAAAGCGGAACTAGTATACCAAAAAACTTATGAATTGTTTATCTATATGGAAGTAATGTCATTCTATATAAATAAATCTATTTTCATATTTATTTGAATGTTGAAGTAAATATAACATGAAATTAACAATTTTTTTCTGTTAATCATTCAACTATTTATATTTTTCAATACCGATGGCGTAATCATTCTCATAATTTTCATTCTAAAATTAATAATGTTTTTATGTACATGAATGCTTGCTTTTGAACTTCAAAAGTACTTAAAATTCTTGAATAGACTTCCGATAATTCATTTTTTAACTCTATTCATAATTCCTGAGGATTAATTGATTGACAGTGAATTAAAATTCTAACAAATTGTCTGTGAAGACTTTGAGGCATTTTCCATGAAACGCCATCCTTATTGCTCTCCTTCATTCATAATCATCTTCAATGAGACCCAACGCCAAACAAGTTGAACAAAAGTTGTCATAAATAACTCTATCTAATACTCGTAAATCATCAACAGATGTCGTTCCTTTTACAGGTAATAATAATAATCGCAAGTGAAAAAGTTCAACTTGACATGGTATGTATTCCAATCTTCACTATCCTATCTTCAAACTGTGCTACCATTTTATTATGCTCATCCTGGTTTTCTAATCTTTGTTCTAAAGTCTGCATCCTTTTTTCAAAATTTTCCACAACTTCTTACTATTTTTGCATCTATTTTCTGAGTTCGGCCATTTCTTTCATAATCTCTTATTTTATTTCCTCTCCTCTTTCTTCCTGCCTTTTTTCGTTCATCTGTATTACCTCTATCATCATTTCCCGCAATTATTCTAGCTTCAACTTTTCAACTTCTATTGGCCCTCTATGTTCAACTTTGTCTTTGTCTTCCTCCTTGTCTTTCTCTCCCGCTCTATTTTGATCTTTTCACGGTGTCGTTCTGACCATTTTCGGGTTTTTTAGTCCTGCAAAATGTTTAGAACATTTGTTATCAATTCTGCTTTAATATAACTAACAAGAGAATATGTGATAATCCTATTTCTTTCTGAAATCCATTCCCTTCTTTAAAGTGAATAATAATTTTAATTCAGGTAACTCTTGATTTCTCTGCATGGCTTATTCATTTTTCATTTCAACAACTTCTGCCATCATCTTATAAGATTTTATATATGCATTGAAGTTTCGCAACGTATTTTCTATAGAAGTTAAACTTTCTACATCCAATTTATTATTTTGATTCAGTCGATGTTCAACTGCTTCGTTGGCATCATAAATAAATATTGGACCGAAAGTTGGATTTTCACCTTCTTCTGGATACAATGCACCATTTATTTGATATAGGGCCGTCTGAAAAGTGAGTCGTGATGTTTATAATATCTGTGGTCGTGAAAACAAACGACTTACGTGGCAATCGTCTGCTTGGCTGTGCATGGTAATGTCGTATGGTGCGAAATTTGAGAATGGTTCAGTCACCAGCTGACGCTGTTCAGTAATGCGCTATCTAACACTCACTTTTAAGGGGGCGTTGTAGGCTCATAACGTGGTGGTTTCGAATAATGGTTGTTTGTGTTACAAGGACCCTAAGTGATACTTTTTCGGCAAAGTGTCACATACTATTTTTTATCACACCAGTCATTCATAAGTGCCAATAGGTTGCATAGAGTCCTAATCTAAAAACCCGAGAGGGTCCAGAGATCGAGTCCAATAATGTGCATGGGGTGAGAAGTCGATACCAAAATACCCTAAGTAGGATAAGGAATGGCAGCGCCAACCAGTTAAAAGTCAATGATTTTCTTAAAGTTAATAAGATGTAGAATTGATCCATTTTTTTTTTCATTTAGAGTCCTACATTATTGTGTATCATATTTCTATAAGTATTAGTTACATGAATGAAACAATGATTTAATAATTTAATTATTTCTAACAAGCTGTATTACGTCGGCTTCGCCCCACACCGGAGGGCGAAGCCGACCGCAGCTTTTTATAAAAATCAAAACATTTGAAGATGGGAAAACATAATGGTTCGCGTCCGCGGTATTTTATGTACTAGGAAAATTACCTTTAAACATATCCAGCAAGAATAATAAGTTATTTTTAATAAAAATAGTGATAGCTGTGATATAACCTCTATTTCGTTGACTTTCTACTAGAGACGGACTACGGACAAAGGTTTCTACCGTACCGACCGGATTGATAATAATGATATTCAATAGTTCTTGTATGTAGCCCAGAAGAGAAGTGGCTGTTCTGCATTACCGATCACTTATCGTAACCTAAGCACTTTTAAACTATTATTTTCGTCGGTCTTGCCCCCCTGGTGAGGCCTCAATTATTTACGATATTTAATATACGTTGGACTTGAATTAGGTTCAGTTATTATAATGACATAATGTGATATTGCTTTATCTGTCAAAATAAAAAAATTTTCTTACTGTAACTATTGCCATTAATCTTGAAATTTTATATTTCTGCCAGTGAATCTCCCATTCTTTCGTTGTCAAAACTGTTTTCTGCATAATTTTTCTTTTACAACCCCAATTTTCAAGCTTTTAGTAAGTAACATTATCTCTTTAATAAAATGGATTTATTTAATGCAAAGGAGAATTAAAATTGTCAAAATTGCCATTATTTCATTTATCAAATTGAGTAATGTAATCCTGTAATAAAATGAATGTCTTCATAAGTTCAAGAATACAATTTTGGACATAATAGAAGGGAAATTGAAGAAAAGCACAATTTTTCATTTTTTATTTGTGATTATAATTACAACTAAAATTTATAATTATATGGTAGAAATAATTTGCCTAAAAATGGTACAGTCCAAGCTCCGAGCAGTGCCGCTCCGATCAATGCCGCTTCTCCGATTTCTCGCTCGAGCGCTACCCCCACCACTTTAGCGTCGGTCGCGACCGATGCATTTCATAGCTAACGCTCCGACGACATTTGATTGAATCCGCGAAAGTCATTTTTCACATAAAACCAATACCTTCACATTGAGATGAGAATGTAAAAAAATAATACTTAGATTTTTATAATTCCTAATGAAACTCCCTGCTTTGGGATCCGACGTTGCATCTGATAAGAAATGAACGCAAACGACGAATTTGCTATTTGAAGAATTTCATAACTTTCCATTGCACGTATAAATATTCTTTATGATTATTCAGTAATCATGATTCCGGTAATAATTATTCATGCTGTTGGTCCAGATTTAGGGCGCAGAATTTGCTTTTCATTTGATGAATTTTTTCAATTTTTAGGAAAATCTTTGTAGATTTGGCGATTAGTTGAACGCAAAATTTCAAAAATGTCATTTTTTTCCTCCATGTGCGTGGGGCGCCATTTAAACAGGGGCGCCAACCCCGAGGAGGCAGGTCATGCGGCCGCCCGAACTGTTACAAGGGGGTGGGGTTATAGCGACTAAGTATTAGTTGTAAATGCAGTAAACCCCGGAGATATGATCCACGGAGTTATGAATTCCGAGAATTGACGCCGCGCCGCGGGTATAGTTGCGAGGAGCTGTGCGGAGTGTGCGGTGTTCACTAAGACGTGATCAAACGGGAGCGTTGCGGTGAGGCGCTGTACCCTAACGGCCTACCTGTATAACTGCGTCATGACGTTGCGACAGTTCACTCGAAACGACAGGCACACACCTAGTGAGTAAGCACGATAGCGAGATCACGTCGACCAGCAAGGTGGCTCCGATGCTGGAAGCCAACTGAAGCCGATGGCACTGATTCACTGATCGGATTATTTCGTGCGATCGAATGAGCATGTCTTTGACATTAGCAATACCGTCATCTGACACACGAATATACATCGCACAGTGGTATTTTGAAGTTATTGGAATTATGTTCATCGTGGACAGTTAATATAATATTTATAAAAGTAAGCGATTTTCTTTCAAATAACTTTTTCTTATGTCTGGTTATGAAACTGCGTAATGCATTATGCGCTATACGCAGAAGTGCTTGCTTCACACTTGAAGTGATTTGCGAGTTGTTTGGATGCAAAAAAGTAATGAGTTTTTAGATTCTGCTGTCTGAAAATGCTTTAAGCAAGCGAGAGACAGAGTATTTGGAACGATTATTCAAGAGAAAATTCTCCCTTTCGAACAGATGCTCAGCGGCCCGCAAACGTTTAAAGTACGTAAACAAGAAACACATTTACTTTAACGTGTAACAGCAAATTTTCTTCTTCACTTTCGTTTGATATCTAGTTTGCCCTTGTCTCCGTATTAGAAAAACGAATTTCAAAATATTTGTTACTACGCGGTAAAATGCATCGGAAACGGTTCATACGCCCCTGACTATTCACGTTCGGAGTGAACATAACTCCGGGGAGTTAGGTCCGAGGTCCGCCCCAAAACCGATCATATTTCCGGGCTTCACTGTAAATATAAATAGTACTTGTATGCAAAAATTAATAAAAAAAAAAGGTAAATTATGTTAAGAAAGAAAGTAAAGTAAAATTGAACTTTCGCGAATCCAAAGTACGCACACATAAGTTTATATTTTTCAAATGGCCATTTCACGAATATTACTGATAATAATAATGACAGTTTTATGTTATTGCTGATTTTCGACATTTATGTGTAATTACATTAATTTATTATTAAATTCAAGACAGCTTGGAGTTAAATAAGGTATTAATTTTAAACTAATTAAGATTAAATTGTAAATTTAGATTTAACTGAATTGTCATTGAAACAATATATATTCATTACCTGAGTTAGATCTGACATTACTTACAAAGCCTGGGCTATTTATGAAATGAGCAATTCCATGTCAAATCATAAAGTTTAGCACGGATTTCCCATAAGAAAAAAATACATTTTTGCAAATTTTATTCAGAATCGTTAATATTAGGTGAATCGATTTGATATTCAACATTTTTCTTAACAACTAGCCATAAAATACGAATCAAAACTTATTCTTTAAATACCAGGCCGACAAGTATGTTTTTAAGTGTCCAAAAAAAACCTTATAAGTAAAAAAATTGGGTTTTGCTAGTTTTGGCGTTAGTTATGATGTTTTTACTGTTTTTTATGCAAATGTTTTGTAATACTACTTTTATTTATTAATTGAATGTTTATATAAATTATGTAAACAATTTCTTTTTGTTTTTAGCAATTTTCTCTTAATAAAGAGTTAGAAAGTCATGGGGTTTTCCGAATTTTTCAACTTATCAACTTTTTACTTGGAGCGAACTAGCAATAAAATGATTTTAACATAAATAGTTATGCAAACAATTTATTATTATTTATAACAATATTCTCTTAGAATAAGGCTGGAAAGTTGCAGTTTTTTAATAATTTTCCACTTTCTATTTACTTTTGAATTAGTGTATGGTAATAATAGATGCAATTTGTGAAACATAATTGTTCAAACAAATTTGTATTGCTTATAACTATCTTTCTCATTAATGCTAGATAGTTACGGTTTTTTATGAAATTTGAACTTTTTGTTCACATTTCACATTTGAATTAATTATTACCTTATTCTCAGAACAAACAGGACTATAAGTTAAAAATTTAAGAAGAAACAGCAACTATCTAGCATTACTATAGAAGAAGATAGTTATAAACAATAATAATTTGTTTAAGCCGATTTGTCAAATTGCACCCATCATTACCTCGCACTAATTAAAAGGTGGACAAAATATTGAATGTAATATTAAAAATAATACTAATTTATTTAAACAATTACTTTTCGTCAACTTGAAATAATTATTAACTCACTCAAAATGAAAAGTTGAAAATAAGTTGAAAAACTTGAAAAAACCGCGACTTCCAAACTCTATTCTAAGTGAGAATTCCTAAGAACAATAATAAATTACTTAAATAATTCCTATAAACATCAAATTTTCACTTATGGGAGTTTTTGTGACTCAAAAAACAGATTTCTGGCGGTTTTATTTAAGAAATAAGTTTTTATTTGTATTTGAACAAATGAGAATGAAAAAAAAAAACATATTTTAGCTGAGTTAAAGAAAGGAACTTTAGCCTGGGCAAAATTATAAAATGGCGAACGTTAAGCTACATATGGTAGTCCAGCGTTTAATGGAAACTCGTGATTAAAACTGAGCAATTAACTTACAATTATGAAATTATGTCAATAATAATAGATTATTAAGGTGAATACCAAAATTTTGATATTTGAAAAAAAATGTATATATTTACCAAATTTTCATTTAGAATTCGCTTCTGAAGACTACATATCCTAAACTATTAGAAGTAGAAAATTTTATTTAAGTTTTATGGGAAATTTTATGTACTTTATTTCCAGTTGGAAAACGAATTCTGAAAAATGTTCTGGATACGAGAAATTTCAGAAAAAGTCCCTTTTTTACCCTTTTTATGTAATTTTTCAACAGTTTCACATCTCGCCTGATCTTGGACCCTTCAGACCTTTTCTGGAAAACCAAATTAAAGAATTAAAGCAAACAAAACTGCAAGAAAGACCTCTTTTCAGGCCAAGATTCGACAAAAACTATACTCAAAAAGTGAAAAACTGAATCATTTCAATGCCACTCAACGATTTTCTTGATCTTAGGCATAAAGCAATCGGATAGCATCCTCAAAAAAGAATCGGCAAGAAACCGTGATGGGTTAAGTAATTTATTGAGATATTTTTAGAAAAAACGTATTACCCAAAGAAAATGTGGAAATTGGTAGGGACTTCAAATGGTAAACTTTTTGGCAATCAAGCTTATTATTAAATATTTTATTCAAATTAAAGTTTTCTTTCAAACAGGGCCTTACATGTTTTGAATCTCGGAATACACACTTTTGTGAACACACGCATTGCTATCTCTCTCACTCTGTTGCAAATCAATATTCCACACTAAACAATATTTTAGGCCCTACTTACAGATTATTAAAATTTTATAACTTTTAATTTCAAATGCATTACTAGTATATTGGCCAATCGATTCCTCCTTATTCCAGGAATTTTTTTCTGTACATACATCTACGCCAACCCGATCGGGGCCTTTGACTGGGCCACCGGGCGCGCCTTAGGGTTACATATAGAAGGTCGCTGTACAGAGAGCTTTTGCTGAATATGCTCACAAAATTAAATAAGCAGTAGCAGACAATGGTTCAGAGATAGTTCCGAAGGAAAAATCCCAATCCAAGGCGTTTACTGTTGTGTCAAGGGACGAATGGTAACTAGGGAATGGTATCTTAAAACGGTGCACTGGAATACGGGTAGACCTCCCAGTTTATCAAGCCTAATCCCTGCAAGTGGGGCACTGTGATAATGAACCAATTTTTCCGTAGCTACTCATAGGAATAAAAGTAATTCAAAAGATTCACAAAAAAAACAAAAAACACGTGAAGGGTTGTCTTCAATGACATCTTCTAAGAACGCTTCTTCTCTTGAGAAGATTGAAACCAGCGGAGCGGTTTAATCTGCTTTAACCCCACAAGAGGCCTATGAAGTTCCTAGCACTCCAGGTGGTAACGCTAAGAATTTGACTTTAATTATTTCCATAAACGAGGCGAGTGCTGAGGTGACTGCAGTGCCCGGGAAGGCCTCTACGATGATAAAGTATAGCCGTGCTGTCAGGAAGAGATACCGACGCGTTTGATGGCAGCAGACCAAGAGACTCTTTTAGTCTTGCCCTTCAAATCCACCTAAAACTGGCTATTGTAACTTAGAGATTGCCGCAAGAGAACTCAACTAAAAACAAACGATAGCTATTGACGCAGTCCTCAAGATTAAGATCGCAGGGATAAGACTTGGTGACAATATACCGAGGTTTCAAGCCTGCCATTACAAAAACAATTTACTTAGCATCATCTGATCATATGAGAAATCTAGAGCATTGCTCATCGCAGCAGTTGGCGATTGGAAACTATGGGAAGGTGCAATGATGAGAGCCATCGATTCTAAGGTCCTTACGCAAACCGGCCAAGTTTACGGCCTAAATACCCGGTATTTCCGAAAAACCGTCATCGATCCTAAAGAGATCGACAGTCCATACAACCGCATCAGGAAAAGGGGATCATCGGTGTAAAGAAAGACACTCGAACGACTCAGTCCTAGGTGCAGACGGTTCAGTGGTCGAAAGCATCGAGCATTGAGATTACAAAGGAGATTACGAGGACAGTAGAAGTCTTCGGAATAATCGAGAGAAAACGCTGATTCTTAAACGAAACGCGTAAACTTTTCGGATCTGTATTGCATCCTAATAAACGTTCACCGCTATGAATCTGCATCGGCCAACTTAAGCAGACATATTACAGTCGAATAAACGAATTTTCCCTGGTTTAACATCCTTTGAGCTATAAGGTAGAAGTTAAGGGTATAAGTAAATGCGACTCTATAATCTACAATGGAATTATTGAGGAGAACCCTATAGGGTAGCGATTTATGTCAGAAGGAAAATTGATTATATTTGCTTACCTAGGTTCTGTGTCAAAAACCTAGTAGAGATTGAAATCGAACACCGAAATTGAGAGAGACGTTAGTCCATTGTGATTCGCTCAGCATACCTATCATTCGATTCGTTGGACCCCCAACATTAGAGGACCTGACATGATTGGTGGATTACTGTACTTCGAAACGATGATCCGATTAGTTATAGGAATCCAAGAGTGACTGACTTGGATAAATATAGAAAAGATGTTGGAGAATCCTTGGCAATTATTTCTGGGAGGATTAGATCAATTGATCAGATGGAGTTTGCCTTGGATTGGCATGAGCCTTCTTTACCAGATCACAGGCATATGTGCTTTTGTCTAACAGCTGACAAGTCTGATCCGAAGAATTTTGGGAATCCAAGATCGATTGACTTGAACAAATATAGAGAAGATCTTGGAGAGTCCTCAGCAATTATTTCTGGCAGGATTACATCAATTGGTTAGATGGAGTTTGCTGTGGACATAGTGCAGAGGGAGATAAATATATATTATGAGTATAACTGTCCTTTTCGTATTAGAAAACCAGAAAGATTGCTCCTGGGTGGAATTTTAGGCTTTAAAAAAATAAACTAGGAGACTATTCAATAGAACCAGGAAAACTGGAAACTAGAACTTATATAAAATTAGTGCAGCAAGTCTGAAATAGCCAACAAGAACTTCTCGGAGTATCTGGTAAAATGTGGGTAAGCTTAATCTGGTTTCCTAGAAACGAGAATATTGAGGGCAACGAGAAAGCTGATATGCTTGCAAAAAGTGGGACTACAAAAGCCCTAACTCCTGGAGGTAAACACAAGGTATTGATAGATGGCTAAAGAAATAATGCAGTCTAAAAACTTGATTGAAAAACCTTCTTCAGGAAAGTCAAAAAAACGCATGAACTTGGAAAGAAAGCAGGTGAAAGTAGTGGTAGAAATGCACATGGTAAATGTCAGACAGCGTCTTATAGGGTACTTGTTGCTATTGACTTCGTCTGCTTCTTGTTAAAATTTTATTTTATTTCATTACCATGAAATCACGCTTATATATATTTTTCCATTGGTCATTCAGCTGCTATGTTTGAATGAAATCCGTTGCGAAAAAAAGTCAGCATCTCTAGAGAAAAAATGATATCCTTCTGCCTTAAAACGTCCACACTGTACATTTGTTCATATAATTATTTATAAAATCATTAAGTGATATCGGATAACACATTTTTATATTCAAGTATCATATACAAGTAAGTCATTTCAACGCAAAAATGAACTTTGAGAACAAAGAATCTATAAAGTAGACTATTCGTTAATTCGATTTGTTAGTAACAATTAAATTAACAAGAAACTAATCTGTTTTGCAAACAAAAATCCGAAATCGGTCAAGAATTGCCTTCTACAAGTTATTTTAAAACCGGTTTCTCTATTAAATCCCACTCACTGTGCAGAGGGCGGAAAAAGTTTATATGGACAAATAAATTTTTAGTCTACAATATTCATTCGATTAAACTTTATTTTTTAATAAATATTTTTTAAATTAGAACAAATTTTTTTTGATCGAATTTTTGATAAAAAATTTGGTCAATTTTTTATTTAACAACAAAATTGACATTTTTTCCTTAACTTTTCAGATGTAATATTTGTTTCAAGATTTTCAGATTTATCAACCAAGATCTTTTATCTGTGCTAATATAGAAATAATTTAAAATGTAGAAGTATAATTAACAACAGTTATTTTGTAAGATTGGCAATGCTTAGCTCATTTGAATCCAAAATTTTGGTATAAAATGTCAGAAAAATATTTAAAAATATTTATCATTACATTTGATTGAAAATAGATACTATTTGGCGATTGTTTAAACAATTTACATACACGAATTTACAGTTTCACTATTTTTTGAAGAATGGAATCAATATTTGAAGAAGGTATTGGAAACCTTTTTCAAACAACTTTGGCACCTTGACATATCGAAGTCCCCATTTCACAACCAATCAGAAATGCCTTATTTTCAGTCGAGCAAGTATAGAACTTATAATAGTGGTAGTGCCAAAAAACAAATCTCTGAAAAAAATACCATACGAATGTTTGAAAAATGCCTCAATTATAATAAATTATGGCTTTTTTGGGGAAGGGGGATATTTTATACAACTTTACTGTTTCTAAGTTTGAAAAAAAAAATTATGGCTAAAATCCTGAAAAAAATAACAAAAAAAGCATTTTTTAAACAAATAACCATTTTTTAACATTTGTAAGAAGCGACACGATCGTAAGAAAAAATTCAATTACAAAAAATATTGTTAGCATAATAATTTTTGGTGAGTCTTACGTTTTTCTCATTAAAAATGATGCTTTTCCTTTTATAATAAATACATGACTGATGATATTTCGATTTTTAAAATCAGTCAACTTTTTTCTATTTTTATTATTTAACAAAGGCCAGACCTATTCAACAGAATGAAATATGTATTTGACATGAGAAATGTAACTTTTGTGTCGAATATCAATAAAAAATTGTATTTTTACAAGTGAAAAATTAAAATTTCAAAATATTTTAATTGAATTCTTTAAAGTGAATTCAGTGAATTTTTTAATTGCAGAAAAGCGCTACAAAATTTTGAAGCTCTCGGTTAGTTTAATGTTCTTCACAAAAAAATTTCATTAATCTTTAACCTACTGATTAAACATTTTAATTAATGAATTCTGTAAATTAAATTGCTTACAAAAAGGTAAAATTGATTATTATGTCATTTTTTTCTTAAGAAAATTAAATTAATTGAATATTTTAAAATCCAAACTTTTTTTCCAAACCATTTTAAATTTTTCTTTCAGGAATAAAAACCACCTTATAACTAGGAGATTAATAATTTTAAGGTGAAAAAATGTTGTTCCTGAATATATTTAAAATACTTTTAAGACTTACGTACTTAAAATACATGAATTTGTATGAAAATAGGCGAAAAGTGTAATAGATGATATTTCCACCAAAAAATATTTTAATTTTCAATAGAAAACAGTTGACTTAAACAAAAAAATACGAATTTTCAAGAACTTATTTGAATTCTTATCAAAACAGACTAACTTTCAAATCAAAAAGAGGCATTTTTTAACAAAAAAGTTGAATTTACAAACCAAAAATATGCATTTTCTACCAAAATAATTAAATTTTCAACCCAGAAAATATAAGTTTTCAACAAAATAAGTGATTTTTCAACCAAGAAAGATCAGTTTTTTATCAAAAGTGGAATATCTACATTTCTATTTTAGAAAATTCATCCTAAAAAAAAAAGAATTTTCAACCAAAATTATGAATCTTTAACAAAAAGAATTAATTTTGAACAAAATAGTGGAATTTTCAACAAAAAAGTTGAATTTACAAACCACAAATATGCGTTTCCTACAAAAATAATAAAATTTTCAACCTATAAAGTACGAGTTTTCAACAAAATATGTGATTTTTCAACTAAAAAATATCAGGTTTTTAGAAAAAATGAAATAGCTACATTTCTATTAAAAAAATTTCGTTCTCAACAAAAAAAAGAATGTTCAACAAAATAATCGAATTAAAAAAAAAAAATTAACTAAAATTATTAATCTTCAACCAAAAGAATTAGTTTGGAACCAAATAGTTGAATTTTTAATCAAATAGTTGAATTTTCAACTGAAGAAGATAAATTTTCTACCAAAAACACGAATTTTCAAAAAAAGTACATGAATTTAGAATCGAATAGTCAAATTTCTAACCTAAAACATAAATTTTTAACGAACATAGAATAGCAAAGTGTCTATTTAAAAAAATTGATTTTCAATGAGAAAACAAGAATTGTCTACAAAAAAGTTAACTTTTCAAGCCAAAAAGGCGAATTTTCTACAAAAAGTTGTATTTTTTACCCAAAATAATAATTTTCAACCGAAACCAAAAGAACTTTTAACAAAATAGTTAAATTTTTAACCAGAGAGATGGATCTGTCAATAATTTAATGAAGCTTCAAGCAAAAAATATTTCAATTGTAAATAAGGAACAGTTGAATTTAAAACAAAAAGGCCAATTTTACACAAAATACTTGAATGCTTAACTAAAACCGATTCATTTTCAAACATTGGAACTTTTACCAATAATAATATATTTTTTACCAAAAACACAAATTTTCAACAAATGACATGAATTTTCAACCAAATAGTTGAATTTTTAAACTAAAACAGATCAGTTATTATTAGCCAAACATGAAGTAGTAAAATTTTATTGAAAAAAAAATAATTTTTTTGAATAAAAATTAATTTTCTACAAAAAAGTTGACTTTTTGAGCCAAAAAGGCGAATTTTTTATAAAATGTTAAATTTTTCATCCAAAAAATTATTTTTCAACCAAAACGAAAAGAATTTTTAGCAAAATTAATAAATTTTTAACCAAAGAGATAATTTTTTTTACTAAATTGATAAATCTTCAACCAAAAAATATTTCAATTTTAAATAAAAAATAATTAAATTTAAACCAAAAAGACATATTTTCAGCAAAAGACTTGAATCCTCAACTAAAGCAGATTCATATTCAACCAAACAGTAGCATTTTGCCCAAAAGAATTGATTTTCTACCAAAGACAAATTTTCAACAAAATAAATAAATTTTTTAACAAAAGAAATTATTTTCTTCCACAAAATACAAATTTTTATTAAAATACAGAAATTTCCCACCAAACAGTTGAATTTTCAACTAAAAATATAAGTTTTCAACCAAACATGGAATACTTAAATTTTCAGGAGAAAAAAATTAATTTGCAGCCAAAGAAATTAATTTTTAACTAAAATGATGAATCTGCCACTAAAATATGAACTTCTAACAAAGTAGTTTAACTATCAACTAAATAGTTGAATCGCCTGTCAAATTATTGCATCTTCTACTTCTTTATTCATAATGTGTCCCCTAAGGGTTTACATGACCTCTGTTTCTAACAAGACACTCTACAAATTTTATATTATCTTATCCTTACTATATACATTTATTTACAGCTATTGCCATCAATTTTTATATCAATCTCCTTACCTCTATACTCATATAACTCAATTTTATTGTCGGAAGAATGAGCGGGGGATCGAAAGCGAGAGAGCGAGAGAGTGAGCGAGTGAGAGCGAGCGCATCCGCATCTTAATCTACTTATACTATTACATAATAATAACTACTTACAGATCTTTACGCTTCTAAGCTAGGCGACTTCCGTTTCCTTTTTCCTTTACTTTCACATCTCTTCTATCTAATTCTCATTTTGCCATTTTTCCACATACAGTATTTCATTCTTTCTCATTCACTCCTCTAGCATCCTCCAACTCCCTCATCCACCCCTCACCCATTCCATCCTCCCCTAGAATCTTTACAACATTCTCTCGTCAGTTTCCTTTATCTTCCATTCCTCTCCTACATCCTTCCCATACATGCCCCTATGTTTCCTCCTTCCAATCACATATTCTGCACTTTCTGTTCTCTTCCTTTTCCCAATACATCCCCTCCCTTACCTCGTTACCCAATCTAAATCTTGCTATTCCGGTCCATCTTCTCTCTTCCCACCCCTTTTCTGAATACTTTGGTACTCCTTCTTTTTTTATCATCTTATACCATTTATTATATTTTGTTTCCTCAATTATTCCCCATCTTTCCATTAATTATCTTTCTGTGCCCCTTTTCTCAAATTCCTCATAGCTTATTCCATTCCCCTCTCCTATATCTCTAGCACTAATAAACTCCCTCCTTTTTTCTTCCCAGCTTGTTAGTTCTACAGCCCTCCCTCTCCTTTCTTCTACCTCCTCTGAACACTTTTTCGCTAACTCCCCTCCCTTCTCCACCCTTAAGTTCGTCTCAAATTTTCATGCTCTCTGGCCCGATCCAGTACTTGATTTATCCCTCTGTGCTTCTTCTCTCACCATGTAACCAGGCGTCCTCCAGTCTACTCCTAGCGTCCACCTTATATACCTTTTTGTAAACTCTCAATCTCTTTCCTTTCCTTCCACCCCCATATCTCCGCGCCATAACCTAATACCGGCCATACCAACTTATCAAAGAACCACATTCTCCTTTTCCAATGTTTCTTGAACCTTCTCTTTCCTATTCCCCATATCTGTTTCAGTATCCCTTCCGCTTTTTTTATCCTTTCTCTCATATGAGCTCTATGATCTCCATTAATTTGAAAGGTATATTCCAAATATTTAAACTCCTTTACTTCTTCTAACTTTACTCCCTTCCGCCTCCTAGCCCATTCTTTCTTTCTTCCCCTTCCTTTTCTGAACCTCATTATCTTTTTCTTTTGTACATTTAAATTCAACTTTTCCCCGTCTAAATATTTCTCCAATCGTGTAACTAAGCCCGTCGTCCGCTCTTCATCCTCTGCCATCAACACTATATCGTCCGCGTATGCCAGTGTATATATCTTTTCCTCTCCCATCCTAACTCCGAGAGAACGCAAAGCGCGTCTTGCAAACAGCAGCCAAGGCACCCCTCAGGGGCAGTGGCTGCGGGAACTTCACCTGGATCAACTCTTCAGGCTTAACCTATGGGCAAGATGAAGAAGGGCTCTAGCGAAATTCCCCTCAAGAGAGAGTTGAAACGCCCAAAGGCCCTGGAAAAACAGGGCCTCACTCTCGCGCAGATGTCTAACAACGCCTTGGTGAGTGTTGTCGTTACTTCTGGTCATCCTGAAACCTGTCCTACTTTCGAAGAGTTGGTCAGGCTGAGGGAGAAAATCTCTAAAGACATTGACACGTTACCTGTAAGGGGCGCGACCCCAGATTCAATGATATCTTCATCAGGTCGAAGGCCATCGTAGTGGAGGCCGCAGATATCTGATCGCGAGACTGGATAGTAGAAAAAACTCCAATGTCTAGGCTTAAAGAAGGAGTAAACCTGGAAGTAAAGTGAACCGAGTGTCTGCAAAGGTACCGCAGAGAGACCGTATAGATTCCTGGCACCCTTAACAGTCCAATGCCCAATCTGGGGCGCCTAAGCTTTTAGAAACAGTCTCTACAAACTGATTCGTGGAAGGTATATTCCGAAATGCAGGGATCCAGGCCGAAGGTGAGAGGCTGGATTCTAGTCATTGATCTACCTGAATCTTTAATCAGAGCATCTGCGTCTCTAGATTAACGATCCTATTCAGGAGCGGGTAGGGTTACATTGCGAGTGAGTCCACTGGGAACCGCAAGAAGACCAGAAGCGTCAGGAGGTACCCCGCATTATCCTTCTGATGGCTGAGAAGGGAGTCCCCATGAGTCAGATTAGGTTGCAACACAGCGATGGCGCTTCGGCAGTTCTAGGCAGACGCATGTCTGTGGCGCAGACAGGGCTTGTTCTAATCTAAGAACCCTGGTTATACAGGGAAAGGATAAGTGGCTTGTCAAAGGAGGCTCGCAGAATTCCCCACACGTTATGGTTCCGTTGATGAGTTAGAGCACGTTGCCGCTTTTCTGCGAAGGACTCTGACTTCATCACATAAGAAGAATTGCTCTGCAAGCACAAGTGAGTCTAGGAGAGAAGCAGAATGGTGTAACACCCACCTGAAGAGACTCCGCAAAAATACGAGAATGTTTTGAATCAGGTCAAATATAACTAAATTGTTTTCAGTCGTTGAATATAAAAAGGTGAAATGGGCCATAGGGTCCTTCTATCCCTTTAATTCACCAGGGGAGGTTGGCATTCATCCAGCGCTTTCACAAGAAGGCTTGGATCTCGTCGACCCTCCATTGATGAAATTATTCAGGGCAAGCATTGCCATTAAACACGTGCGATCGGCATGGAAGGATGAAAGAGTGGTGTTCATTCCCAAACCTGGAAGAAAGGGTAACACTGCTGCAAATTATTAACGACAAACTGACCTAACGTCTCTTGTCCTGAAGACGGTGAAGAAGCTGGTCGAGAGATATATTAGGGATGATGTGCTTTCAGCCTCCCTACTGCACAGAGGGCAATATGCTTCTCAGGCAGACTGCTAGGTAGAAACTGCGCTTCATGCTGTCGTGGAAAGTCGGTGCAGCAGTTGGAATAAGAAGGGTATGCTGTGGGCAATTTCATGGATATAGAGGGTCCTTCAAGCAATATTTCTCCAGAAGTCATATGTCAAGGGGCTTTGAGATGTGATGTGCCAGACCAGCTAGTATGCGGGATAGGAAGCATGCTACACCAGAGGAGACTCGAAAGCAGATAGGGCGAAAGCCTAGTAAGAAATGTAACGCCACTGGTTCGTCCACAGGAAGTGTCCTTTCGCTCCTCCTGTGGTGCATTGTAGTGGACCAAAACTTTCTACTTCTGCAAATCAAGCAGGGATTTGTGGGAAGCAGATTGTAACCCACTCTTTGAAAGGGGGAATCTGGTATACAGATGGGTTCAGGAAAGAGGAAAGATAAGGAGCAGAACTCTATGACAGCAAGAGAGGGAGGGGGATATGGATCCCACTTTGGCGAAATGCCACTGTCTTTTAGGTTGAGGTCCTGGTCGTCCTTTGCTGTGCTGAAACATTATTAGAAGTAAACGCTGCCGGAAGACAGATGACGATCTGCTTGGACAGCCAAGCGACATTAACTGCAATAGGGTAAGCATACATAACATTAGAATGGATTCAGGAATGCAAAAAGGCATTAAACCAACTTGCGAAAAGAAAAAAAGTGGCTCTCATATGGGTCCCTTGTCACACAGGGATCAAGGGAAACCAAAAGGCGGACCAGTTGGAAAAATGCGGCGCAGCAAGTAATTACATAGGACCGGAACCGGTACTATGACTAGTGTCTTGCTGCATCGGGATGGCCATCAAAAGCTGAATTCAAACAAAACACCGCGAATACTAGAAAGAAATTCAGTGCAGCTGTCAGGCAAATCCATCCTGGGTTAAACCTATAGGACGGATAAAGCCAGGGAAATCCTGGGTTAACTCAAGAAGTATATAAGGATAGTGTTCCGGATCCTAACTGAGCACATCCACTTGAACTATCATATGCACAAACTGGGGTATAACCCCACAACAAAGTGCAGGAATTGCGGTAGGGATGACGAAACTCCCTGCATGTACTATGCCGGTGCTCGGCATTAGCTAGGCTCAGGCAACAAACCTTCGGGGATCATTCTATGGAACATAAGGAAATTGAAACGCGATCAGTAATCGACATACTGGCTTCATCAAGAAACCTAGGGTCAACTACTACGAGTGAATAGCGCCAGAGGAGCTCTTCATGGACTTCTCGTCCGTTTTAAAACTAACTAACTAGATCTATCAAGAATTCGCCCAACAACAGACAGAGTTTTTTAGGACGTATTGATTTTTGTATCTCTGTTTGCATTTTTATTCGTGATAGATTAAATGATAGGAAACAAGTTTTTATTTCCTGTACTTCATATATCGGAATGTTTAATTATTCTGAAGGAATCCAGGGTATTAGGTTTAGTAAATACGGAAAACTTCGAGATGTGAGATTCACAATCTTTCTCCTTCCACCCTAGTTACTTCATAAAATAAGTGAAACGTGTCATTCAGACGTTGTAAAAGTTGGTATAAATAGCAGGCATTTATCAAGTCACTCTTCACAATAAATTTTTGAATCCAGTTCGCTTCTTTATTTCTCTGTCCGAAAAAATGAAGATCAGTGCTGCTAGTCTTCTCATCGCATTCGTTGGATTCCTGCAGGAATCAAAATGCATGATTCGTAAGTGATATATAATACTTGAATCAATATTCTTAAAAAATTGGGGTTCGAGTGTAAAAAATCCCTCGCGTTTTGTACTTTGAGTCCAACTCGTGCTATGGTTTTAAAAAAATTGTGGAAAAAATCTTAAATTTACATTACCCAATGTTTACTATATTATTTTCAATCTAAGCTAAGAAAAATATAAAGATCTTCATGTGTTCCCAACACATGATTCAAAATGTCCGCGTTACAACTCCGAAAAATCGTGACAAATATGTGAAATTTAGAGGACGCAATCTTGAATATCTTATCTTTAATTAAAAGTTGTACTACTTTGCTGAAAATTGAAATAATCTCTTCAAAAATAATTTTTTGGTTGAAGATTTATTATTTTATTTTAAAATTTCTTCCTCTATATATAATTTGAAATAGTTTGTTAGAACAACTTTTATTTATTCATTCAAAAATGAACTTTTTAACCGAAAATTCAAGTATTCCATTTTTCACGTACTTTGTTCAAATGTTATACTTTTTTTGGTAGAAAATTAGTATTCTTGGCTAAAAATTAATTTTTCTTGTTGTCGAATATATATTTTTACAGTTTGAAATTACACTATGTTCTTAAAAATTCTTTTTATTTTAGTTTTAGAAACTTATTGTTTTTATTTTAAATGAAAATTTGACTATTCCATTTTTTTTCTGAAAAATTTCATCTGTTCAGTTGCAATTCATGTATTTTATAAATGTCGTTTTTTTCAGTTGAAAATTAGTTTAATTAACTAAAAATTCAACTGTTCTAATTTTGGTTAAAACTTCAACCACTTGGATGAATCATTAACTCCTCTCCTAATATTTAATTTTTTGGTTCAAGATTTAAATTTCAAGTTTTAGGTTCAAGCTTGTGTGTAAAACTGAAACATAACTTTTTAACTAAATATTCAGGTATTCCTTTCTTAATTGAAAATCAGGTATTTTAGCATAAAATTTGACTACTACTGTGATAATTTATGTATTTTCTTGCAAATTTATTTTTTCCTGTAGCAAATTAATATTCTTGGTCAAAAGTTAATATTTTTTTGTTAATACAGCATTTCTTTGGCTGGAAATTCAACTACTTTGTTGAAATTGGAAAGTTGGGTATTCCAATTCCAGTTGAAAATGTAGCTTCTTTAGTTTAATATTGAACTAATTTTTGGAATATTTATGTGAATTGTTGAAAGTTTGTTATTTCTTGTAAAGAATTATTATCCTTGGGGAAAAATGATATGTTTTTTTCAAACTCTATTTTTTTTGGTTGAAAATTTGACTATTTTTGGAAAAAATCGCATTTTTGTTGCAGTGAAAAATTTATTACTTCAAAACAAAATTTTACTATTCCATTTCTGGTTAAAAATGTGAACTATTGAAAACTATTTTTTTGTTGAAAATTATTCTTTCTGCATTCAAAGTTGAACAATTTCGTTGGAAATTAAACTATTTAGATGAAAGTTTATTCTTTAGCTGGAAAGTTAGGTATGTCATTGAATTGTTTGCTTTCTGATAGACTGATCTGGATTGATCTGAACCGACTGTAATTCGCCGAACACGCGTTTTGACATTTTTAGTTATATCTCCGAATCCCGTAAGGATTTCTCATACTTTTTTAGCTTTAATTTGACGTAAAGTTGAAAGGATTGCTTCCTCCTAATTTAGGATTTAGGCTACAATTTTTGTTGGTCATATGACGAGTTGAGCTTGAGTTGCAAGATTCGAGAAATACTTGATTCATCAAAATTTAAAATCTTCAAGTTACTAGTGTACATGAACTTCATGAATGTCAATTTTTTTCTGCAAAATTAGGTAATGCTGACATTCGTCCTTCCATTAAGGTAACAATGCATGATGGCCAGAAGGTTAATGCTGTTCTCCGCCCGACCGAAAATGTACCTCAATGGTTGAATTATTTTCCACAAGAAAATTTTGAAACCTATGAAGTTTTTTTATTTACAACTTTTCTAAATAATTATTATGGTGAATTAAGCTATAAGACACAGGGAACTCCCGTTGAACCAAAATCAGCTGAGGTGACAATAATTACGGAGAAGCGTTTGACCTTGAAGAATTTCATCGAATACAAGCACTGGACAAGTAATCGTTTCCTCTTTGGCCTCGATCGAATGTACATAACAGTACCCGGAACTAAGAAAATCTTTGTTCAAACGTTACATACAGAAGGCTCAATTCGAGAAGCTAAATATATAGAGGAAAGTCTGAATGAAATGCTCCGTAGTGAGCCAGGATCCTCGAGATCCTCGAGATCCTAGAGATTCTCGGGCTTTGAATCGCAAGGAGGCACAAATAAACCAATAAATTTTTCGAAAATATTCATAAATTTGTATTTTAAAATAAAAATCCTACCATGTCACCCATTCGCAACATTTACACTTTTCAAATGTCCCAATTTTATCGTTTATAATTCTAATTCTCTAATGTTGTGTGTTTCTGGAAGTTTCTGCTGATAATTATGTATATTTAGTTGGGTGAGTAAACTTATTAGGTAGCAATAATGAAAAGTTTTTTTATTTTCTAAGACTTTGTTAAAAGTATGAATGAGAAGATTTTGTGTCTGATATCTTAGGGAAAATATTGCAAAACTTTTAAATTTACAGGGCGCAAACTATGACATCTTTCTTAGTGACAAATTATACTACATGGCTGCAAGTAGCGGTACTTTCTTGTACATTTCTTTTTCATCGGTTCAAGACCCAACCTTTTGGTTTCAAATTCATTGTTTTTTGTTGAAAGTTAATCATATAATTGATTTGAAATTAAATATCAATTCATTATTTTTAATTTGATGATGATGATGATCATGATGATGATTATGATGATGATGATGATGATGATGATGAAGATGATGATGATGATGATGATGATGATGATGATGATGCTTATAAACTTTAATTTTCAATAACTTCATCCTGATGAGGGAAACTATGTGTTTTCGAAACGTCGATGAACTAGAATAATGGATCCAACTTTTAGAACGCAGTTCCTTTCGCACGCCATCCCCATGTAAGATACCACAAGATGTCGCATGACCACCAGTTCATTTATCATTTGGTTTTTAATTGAAAATTCACACATGATCTGTAAAATTAAAAAATTTCGATGACGATGCAATCCTTTTATAGAACAGATCATACACATGTATATTATGTGCTAAGAGCGCAGTTAGATTTTATAGGTATGTCAAAATGGACCTTCGAATAATAAAGATGAGCTTTGCACACTTTCACGAGACTCGTTTCGAAATCTCTGTTTATTCTTCTTCATGCGTCATGAAAAGAACAGACGACAAACAATTTTATATCTTACCTACTATATAAATTGTGAGCTGATAAGAATAATCAGAATATCTGTCAATTGCATTAATTCAATAAATTCAAAGTTGATCCCAAAAACAGTTTTTTTGGTTCAAATAAAAAAGTTTCGAATTTTAAAATTGAAATTGCAGGTCTAAAATATTCCGTTATTTGAAAATAAAATCTCTAAGACATTATTTCAATTAAAAGCATTGAAGAATATTTGAAGTTTCTCCTTTATTAGCAAATCAACTTTTTCGGATGAACTTCATTTTAAAACTAATCACCATACCATACCATTAAGCCTCCCATGTGAAACCACCCCAGGACATCACCTCCACCAAAACTTGTCATCTGCGATAAAGTCTACCCACTTGTTTGAGACTTTTCTAGGCATGCCTACTCAGCAAACAAAGACAAGTCCTCTCAGCGGATTATGATCATATTGCGCAGCTTTTTTCAAAGTATGGACCAAGTTTAGCCTATATCAGATAGATTTCTTTAGGACTTGACTCTCAACAGTGAAAAACGATATTTAACAACCTGAAAAAGTGGAAGAATCTTCCCACAGTGTGGATGAATTGAGACGTCCATCCCCAAAGTGAAGAATGATAACTATCAGCCTGGCAAAAGTGAACACGTCTTCCCATAGTGTGGAAACTTCAACTATTTACTCCTAACTGTGAAAAATAATATATAGCAGCCTGGAACAGTGAACAAGACTTCCGACAGTGTGCCAACTTTAGGGCATTACTTTCCATACCGAAAAACGATATGTAGCATTCGGGCAAAGTGAATAAGACTTCCTAAAGTGTGAAAACTTTGGGACATCACTTCCCACAGTGAAAAGCGATATTTAGCAGCCTAGCAAAACTGGAAAAGTCTTCCCACAGGTTGAAAACTTTACAGCATCACTCCCTACAATGCAGAACGGTATTTAGCAACCTCGAAAAAGTTAATACGTCTTTCCACAGTGTGGAAACTTTAAAACTTCACTCCCTACTGCGAAAAGCGATATTCAGCAGCCCCGCAAAAGTAGAAAGTCTTCTTACAGGGTAACAACATTGAAACATCACTCCTCACAGTAAAAAAAATGTGGCAGCCTGGGAAAAGTAAAAAAGACTTCCCACATGGTGGCAACTTTAAGGCATCATCCCGCATACTAAAAAACGATATGTAGCAGCCTGGCAGAGGAGAAAAGTCTTCTCAAAGTGTGGCAATTTTGATTTACCGACGCACTTGAGTGCTGTCACAAATTTTTCACACTGTGGGAAGACCTGTCCACGTTTTCCAGGCTGCTACATATCATTTTGCACTATGGTGAGTGATGCTTCAAAGATGCCACCCTGTGGGAAGTCTCGTCCACTTTTCCCAGGCTGCTACGTATTGCTTTTCTCTGTGGAAACGTATTGCCACCCTGTGGGAAGATTTGTCCAATTTTTCCAGCCTGCTACATATCCTTTTTTACTGGGGGCGAGGAGGGTGATGCCTCAAATTTGATACCCTGTGAGGAGACTTGTCTACTTTTACCAGGCTGCAAAATATAGTTTTGTACTGTAGGGAGTGACGTCTCAAAGTTGCAACCATCTGGAGAGTGATGTCTCGATGTTGTCACCCTGTTGGAAGACATTGCCACTTTTTACAGGCTGCTACATATTGTTTGTCACTGTGTGACTGTGTAGTGATGACTTAAAGTTGCCAGCCTCTGGAGAAGGATGTCTCGAAATTGTCACCCTGCTCGAAGACATGTGCACTTTTGCCAGGCTTTTGCATATTGGTTTTTACTGTAGGGTGTGATGTCTCAAAGTTGCTCACCTATGGTGAGTCATGTCCCAAAGTTCCCATCATGTGAGAAGACTTTTTTCCTTTTCGCCGGCTGCTACATATCGTTTTTCTCTGTGGGGAGTGATGACTGAAGGTTTTCAACTTTTGGGAAGACTTGTTAGCCAAGAGAATGATATTTCAATGTTGCCACCCTGCAAGAAATGATGCTTTAAAGTTGACACCCTGCTAACAGTGATGTCTTAAAGTTGCCACCATGTGGGACGACCTGTTCACATTTCTCAGACGATGTCTGGAGGCAATGTCTCGCAGTTTCCACCATGTGAGGAGTGATTTCTCAAAGTTGCCATCCTGTCAGGAGTGATATCGCAAAGTTTCCACCCTGTAAGATGGTCTGTTAACCTTATTCCAGGGTGCTAAATATCGTTCTTCACTGCAAGGAGTGATTTTTCAAAGTGGCCACCCGGCGGGAAGATTCTCCACGTCTTGCTGACTGCTACATATTGTTTTTCACTATGGGGAGTAATGTCATAGAGTTTCCACACTGTGGAAAGGCTGCGTGTCATTTAGGCGCTGTGAAAGTTATTATTAAAAAGGTCATTTATCAAGTCACTCCTTATACTCAATTTCTGAATTCAGTGCGCTTCTTCATTTCTCTGTCCAAAAAAATCAAGATTAGTACTGCTAGTCTTCTCCTCGCATTCGCTGGTTTCCTGCAGGAATCAAAATGCATGATTCGTAGGTGCAATATAATGTTGAAATTGATATTTTTGAAAAATTGTCCTTCGAACGCCGAAAATACCTCGGATTTTGTATTTTAAATATAACTCATGCTACGGTTTAGGAAAATTGGGACATAAATCTGAAATCTAGAGGACGCAATCTTGAATATCTCATTTTTAATTAAAGATTGTACTACTTTGCTGGAAATAGAACTAACTCTTGAAGAAATAATTATTTGGTTGGAGATGCATTATTTTACTTTGAAATTCATTTTTTTTAAATACAATCTTGAATATTTAGTTGAAGAAGTTTTTTTTTCTTCATTCGAGAATCAAATTTTTAACTGGAAATTTGAGTATTCAATTTTAGGATATAATTTATCTTTCTTAGTTGGAAATGTAGCTACCTGATTGAAAAATCACGTACTTTTGTCAAAAGTTGTTCCATTTTAGTAGGAAATTCATATTGTTGGTTAAGAATTTATTTTTCTTGTTGTTGAAAATACATGTGTTTAGTATAAAATTACACTATTTTTTTTAAATTCTTTTTTTTTGTTTTAGGAACTTTTTTTAGTTACTTCAAATGAAAATTCAACCTTTTTTTTCTGAAAATTTCATCTGTTCAACTGAAGTTCATGTATTTTATTCAAATTTCGTTTCTTCAGTGGAAAATTAATTTTCTTAACTAAAAATTCAATTTTAACCATTTTTTTATGAAAGTGGTTTTTTTATTTAGTTTGAAATTTAACAATTTGTTGAAAATTCAGCTATCTGGCTATAAATGCACATTTTTTGTCCAGAATATATTTCTTTCGTGTGAAATCAAACTATTTAATTAAGAATTCTTTTTTTTTTTGTTTAAAAAAATTAATTACTTTGAATGAAAATTTAATCATTACATTTTTCCTTAAGAATTTTAACTTTTAAGTTGAAATTCTCGTATTTTGTTTAAAAGTCGTTTTTTTCAGTTGAAAACTAATTTTTTCAATTGAAAATTCAACTATCCCAATTGTTGTTGAAATTTTTTTTCTTAGTATAAAAATCAACAGTTTTTTTGAAAATTTAACTACTGGCCTGAAAATTGAACTGCTTTCCTAAAAGTTTAATTTTTGTTTTTTCAAAATTCTTTATTTCAAGATTCGTTTCTTTGACTGCAAATTCGAATACTTCATTGAAAAACTGTTTTTTGTTGGTTTGAAAATAAACTGTTGAAATAGAAAGTTAGGTATTTCATTTGTAGTTGAAAATTTATATTTTTGTGTTTATTATTCACCTACTTTTCAGAAAATTTATGTAATTTGATCAAAATTTATTTGAAATAAAATTCAACTATTTTGTTTCTGGTTTAAAATTGCAACTATTGGAAACAATTTTTGTAGAAAATTAATTATTTCAACGAAAAATTTATAATTTAATTTCTTGTTGAAAATTGACCTTTCTCCGATTGAAGTTGCATAATTTGGTTGGACATTCAACCATTTTGAAGAAAACTAATTTTTAATCTCAATGAGAAGGTATTGGTTTTATGTGAAAAATGACTTTCACCGATTTATTCAAACTTCGACGCTTTGAGTCCCCCTGAGTCAGAAAAAACGTTTTTTATGAAGGTGTCTGTCTGTCTGTCTGTAGTCTGTAGTATCGTGTAGGCACGATAACTTTCAAAAGATTGATCAGATTGTATTGTGCTTTGGCACACTTTTCAAAGTCCTGAAAAGAAAGAACGAGTTCGTTAACCAGCTATTTTGGATCAAAATTGAAAAAGTGAGCAGATTTTGAATATTTTTAAGACCACGTTTTTTCGAAATTTGAGAATCTTCTGTACGGTTCTTAGTAGTACTCGAAAAGATGAACAATTCATTTCAATGAAATTTTTCGATGAAAAGAAAATAATCAGAGTTATAGCACTGTCAAAATCCCGAAAAACAAACGAAAATTATTATTTTAAGGTGAACAACGCAAGATATGAAAAAAAGTCTGGGTAAGGAAAACGTTTTTTTTTTTGAAGCCTCACAAGATTATTCCAACAACGTTTTGAATTTTTTTCTAAAAATCAAAAATTCAAACTTTGATCGCAAAAAAAAATGTAAAATTGAGAATTCCATTTTGCGGTCAAACTATGGAAGATACAAAAAACCTTTCCAACTTTTCAAAATTAAAGGTCAAAACATTGACCACTGTAATTTGGTGATTGTGAATTCTCTTTTGTTAAAGCTCCTCTGGCTTTAACGAACACATTCTCATCACGCATCTCGTGCTTCGCACTCGATTCCACTGAATGTATATTATCACAATTCATAATATGCATTGTTATTGAAACATACGTATTTTCATTGAATTGTTTTTATGATTATAAAAAAGGGTGCATCCTATACAAAAAATGTTGTTATTATACATTTTATTGCAACTAGTGTCTTTTCTCCATCCATAGAATTTGCCCACTTTCAACATAATTTTTTATGATTTAAACTGAAAATACGCACCCTGGTGTAAACTGGTTCTAAGCAAATTTGTAGATATAATTGAGGCGAAAAATTTTGTCAAATAAAAAGTTATTGTAGCTTGTGTCGTTTTTCCAAAAAGTAAATTTCTAATTTTTAATGCATTTTCAAACATGAGCTTATAACAAATTCGTAGATCTTCTTTGGTTAAACAACTTTTGTCTTTTCATTTTTTTTCGTCTCTTGTGTCGTTTTCTCCAAAAATTTAATTTTTTTTATGTTCATTCTCATTTTTCACGATTGAAAAAAACTACTCGCTCTTTCTAAAAATCAATAATAACAAATTTGTACATCCTCTTTGAGTGAACAAGTTTATATATTTTTTTCTCGTTCCTCCTTTCCCCTTTTTCCCCCTTTCCCCTTTTCCCCTTTACCACTATTTTCCTCAAAATCCATTATAATCCCTATATTTGAGAATTTTGTCTATTCTTCCCCTTTTTCTAAAGTTGCGATAATTTGCAAAGAATTATAAGATACATGCTATTAATAAAGGAGTGATGATTAGCTTAGAGGAACTGCGATGAAGAAATTTTTATTCATGATTCGCGCAAAAAGTAGAAATAAAATTGAGTGTTATTTTCCTGTCTAAAAAAAGTGGTGGAATGCTTTCTCGAAAATCTATCAGTAATTGTTGTTTAAATAATAATTGGCTTTTTATCACTTAATGTTGTTTTATTAAAAATTCGTCTTCTTAGGTAAAAAACTGTATTATTTTTGTAAAAAATGCAACTATTTGGTTAGAAATGTATATATTTTGTTGAATTTTTGTTTTGTTTTAAATTAATCTTCTTAATTGAAAAAAAAATTTTTCATTAAAAAAATCAATTACTTGACTAAATTTCAAACTCTTTTGTTGAAAATCTTTGTTCTTTGAAGATTCATCATTTTAGTTGAAAATTTATTTCTTTGGTTATAAATTTAAACATTTTATTGAAAATTCTTATTTCGTTGTTGTTAAGAATTAGTTTATTGAACTGAGAATATAAGCATAAGATTGTTGATTGAAAATTTATATTTTTAAATGAAAATTGATCATTTCTAGTTGAAAAATCAACTTTTTGGTTGAAAATTCATTTACCCTGTAAGGACTTCGTCTTTTTTATTAAAAAATCTACTACTTGATAAAAAATGGATCTATTTTTGAAAAAATTCTTATTTTAATTAAAGATTCATCATTTTAGTCGGAAATTCCATTATTTGGTTGTACACCAACTTTTTTTATTGAATTTTCATTTTTTTCGGATTGAAAATTCAACTATTTCAGAAAAATTCGTATTTTTTTGTAAAAGTTCAACAGGAAATATAACTATTTCATTTTTTTTTGAAAATTGATATTTTTAATTGAAAATTGTTATTTTTCAGTTGAAGATTCAACTATTTAGTTGAAAATTGATGAACTTGATTAAAAATTTGTCTTTTTAGTTGAAAAGTTAAACTATTTGGTGAAAAATTAATTTTTTTGTAAATTCATCACTTTATTGGAAAATTCAACTATTTAGTTGTGAATAAATTTTTTTATTGAATTTTTATATTTTCAGGTTGCAAATTCGACTGTTTTACAAAAAATCCTCTTTGGTTTACAAAATGAATCATTTGGTAGAAAATTAAACTTTTCGGTTGAAAATAACATTTGTTTGTTTGAAATTCATATTTTTGTTAAAATATTCAACTTTTTTGGTATAAAATTTAACTATTTGATTAATAATTTAACTAGTAATTTGAAAAATGGCCTACTTGGTATAAAATTAACTTCTGCGTTCAAAAATCATATTTTGGCTGAAAACTTAACTAATTGGTTAAAAAAAATTTGTTTCGTTGAAAATTCAAATATTTGATTGAAAGTTGAATCAATTTGTTGAAAATTCATTTTTTTTTAGGATTCACCTCTTTCATGACTGAAAAATCTTTCTTAGTTGAAGATTCATCTCGTTGGTTGAAAATTTAACTATTTTTTTGAAAATCCATTTTTTTTTAATTTTCGTTCAGAATTATTCTTTTTTGGTTCGAAATTCTACTAATTGGTTAAAAGTTGGGCTACTTTCTTAACCATTTTTTTTTTTTCTTTGAAAAATTAAATCACAAAATTTTTAAAGTAATTCTTTGAAATTTCAATACTAGTATTGTAAACTCGAAAGTCGTGCGCATGCGCCGCTTTCGAGTGGCGCCACCGTCGATTGTGAAATTATAAATCATACTATATTGTGAAATTAAATTGATTTTTTATAATAATTTTTTCTAGTAATTTTTTCGTGAAATCTAAATCTATTTAAGGAGGCTCCTTAACTTTAAAATAAATTTCTTAATTTTCTTCTCGCAATTATCTTTCTCATGAAGCTGAAACAGCACCCTTGAGGTAATCGATATAGCGAAAAATTTCCTTGCTATTTTCAAATTTTGTATTAGGTTTTTTCTATTGCAGAGTAGACAATCCAGAAAAAAACCTTCCCTTTCGTTACTATCCATATTACTTCCCCTTCTCTTCCCCTTCCCTTCCCTAACCTTCCCATACTTTTCCCGCCTCTACTCCACCTCTCCTCACTTCCCCCACTATCCTTCCTCTTACTACCACCTTCGCTGTTATACCCTTTCCCTAATTATCCCTCTTTTTTTTACCCTCTCCTCACTCTCTCTTTTCTACTCATCCGCACTTCTATAATACCCCTTCCCTTGCATCTTCGTCTTTACGATACTTCCCCTCCCCAACGTACCTTCAATATCCCACCAATTACTTCTTTAAACTTCTCTTCCCTTGTCACCCTTCCTGCCCCTACTTCCTCTCCTCTTGCTCCTCTCCTGATTTTCCTGACGTGCCCTCCCCTCACTTTCAATGACTTTTCACAATATAACTCCTCTTACTTGCCCTTCATTTACACAATATTTCCTTTTTTATTCCTCCTATACTTTTCCTCTCTTCACTTGTCGTACTTTCCCTGAATTAGTCACCCTTACTTTCCTAATATGCCTCCCCTCACTTCTCTGCCTTTCCCAAACTCCCCCTTCCCAGCTACTCTTTACTTCCGCTACCTTCTCTTTCTTTACTTTTTCTTACTTCCCATGACTTCCTCTACCCTTGCCCCTCATATAATTTACCCTTTTTCCCAATCCTTCGATTCACCCACTGTCATTTGTCTTACTCCTAGCTTTACTTCCCTATCCTTACCCTACTTATCCCTCCGCTACTTTCGTGTCCTAACTTCCGCTCACCTACTCACCCTCACTTCTATAATACCCCTACACTCACCTCCCTTTCTTTACCATATCTCCACCAATTTCCCTTTATTTCTCCATCTCTCACTCTCCCAAACTTCTCTTCCTTTTTTACCCTTACTGCCCCTACTTTCTCTCCTCTTGTCTCTCTCCTCATTTCTCCGACGTCCCCTCCCATCATACCCTTACCCTCTTATTAGCCTCATACAATTTTTTTTTGATTGTAGTAACAAAAGGAGTGAACAACAGTTGAAATTTCTTTGATTACAATAATAAAGTACTTTGGGCCTTTTTTTTGATCAATTGAAAATAAAGGAATGTTTATCTCTGAATAGGATATCAATGGGAAGGTGATTTGTGTTTCGTAGCCTATTGAGACATTACTTACCTCGTTCGAACCTCCCCCTCTCATACTTTACCTACCTTGTCCCGAAAAATTCCCTCTTCTCCTATAGATTCCGCCCTCTCTTAGCACTTCTCCTTCCACGCTTCGAAATTCGCTTCCTCCCTTCCCGAACTTCTTCCTCCTCTACTTTTCTCTCTCTTCACTTCCTCAGGCAATACTGCCCTTCCAACTTTCCTTTCCTAGCCATCACTTTCTCTCCTCTACTCACCCACACTACCCTACTAGCCCTCCATTAATTCCCCTCACTACCTCGCCTCCTCACTGGCCCCCTCCTAGCCACGTTCAAATCATTTTCCTTCTTCCCAAAGCTTATTTCGCCCTAAATGCTGTACCTACCCTGCCCTTACTTCGTCCCAATTTTTTCCTCACTTCTCATACTTGCCGAGCCCTCATTTCCCGCACTTAACTTACTTCTATTCCACTCATTTCCCCTCACTTTCCCTGCTTCTCCACTCCGAATTTCCCATCATTTCTCATACTTTCCTCTCCTCATTTCCCATACTTTCAATCCAGTCATTTCCCTCACTCCCTCCCCCTAATCTTTCATACTTCCCCACCCCTCGTTCCTGATACTTTCACTCTGCCTATTTCTTCTCACTTCCTCTACTTCAACACTCTCACTTCCCCTCTCCTGCTTCCCTTATTTTATTTACCCTCTACTTCGTCACTCTCACTTCCCCTCTCCTACTTCCCCTCCCCTTATTTCCCCTCAATTCTCTTAATTTTAACAAACCTTAACGAAAATGTCCTGAAAGTTATAGTTTTTTAAATAATTTTTCCACTTTTTGTCTATTTTTTAATTACAATAAGGTGATAATTAATTCAAATTAACAAACATGATTGCTTAGGAATAATGAATGAAATTGAATATTAATAATTGCTTAAAAAATGAATTATTATTTATAATAATATTCTTTAAGAATAATGCTAAAAAGTTGCAGTTTTTTCTGCAATTTTCCACTTTTGGTCCACTTCTTAATTTGAGTGAGGTAACAAATAATTCAAGTTAACAAACATTATTTTTTAAACAATTTGGTATTATTCTTAATAATATTCTCTTTGATTAATGTTAGAAAGTTGCAGTTTTTTCCTGAAATATTCAACTTTTTGTCCACTTTTCGCTTAGAGCTAGGTGATAGTTAACGGAAATTAACAAATATAATTGCATAAACAAACTATTATTGTTTATAACTATCTTCTCTTATAGTCATGCTAGATAGTAGCGGTTTTTTCCGAATTTTTCCACTTATTTTCAACTCTTTAATCAGATAGAGGAAATAGTCCATTAAATTTACCAGCAATAATTGTTTAAAAATGTATTATTATTTATAATAATATACTCTTAATATAATACGAGAAACTTGCAGTTTTTTCTAAAATTTTCTTCGTTTGGTTCACTTTTCAATTAGTGTGAAGTAATAATTATTCCAAGGTAAAAAACGAAATTGTTTAAACAATTCAGTATTATACTTAATAATAATCTCTTTGAATAAAGTTAGAAAAATTTATTTACTAAAAAGCAAGAGATTGTTTAAAAAACGATTCTCTCTATTGTTTATTTATTATTTGTTCATAACTAAAAATCCAAAGGAAATGTAAAAATTTGAGAAAAAATGCAACTTGCTAGCATTATTCAAAGAAGCTATTATTATAAACAATGGTACATTGTTTAAACATTTATTTTAGTTAAATTTAATTGATTAGTCGCTTGCAATTATTAACCTAATATTGACGATTCTGAATCAAATTTACAAAACCGTATTTTTTTTTTATGGGAAATACCATAAGAAAAAATACGTGTTTTTGTAAATTTTATTCAGAATTCTAAATATTAGCTGGATCGAGTTAAAACTCAAGGTTTCTCTTCAGAATTAGCCATAGAATACGAATAAATTATTACTTATTATATATCACCCCCATAAGTCTCTTTTATAGGGTCCCAAAAAAACCCCATAAGTGAAAAAATGGGTTTTGCGAGTTTTTGGCGCTATTTATGATTTTTTTTTTAATTCAAATTTCTTCTAATACATAAAATACTACTTTATACTGATAATTAAAAGTTTAAATAAATTGTTTAAACAATTTATTATTGTTTTTAGTAACTGTCTTTCAGAATGGAAATAGAAAGTCGCGGTTTTAAAAATAATTTCCCACTTTTTGTCCAATTTTCAATTAGAGAGAGGCAATAGTTTATTAATGTTAAAAAATATGATTGTTTAAACAATTTATCATTGTTAATAATATTCTCTTAGAATAATGCTAGAAAATTGCAGTTTTTTCTGAAATTCACAACTTTTTTTTCACTTTTAACTTGAAGTGAGTTCAATAATTAATTTAAGTCAACAAAATTATTTGTTTGCACAATTTATTACTATTATTATTAATATTCAATTTGAATAATGCTAAAAAGTTGTGGGTTTTTCCGACATTTACATCTGTTTGTCTACTTTTCACATAGGATGAGATATTAGTTAATTCAATGTAGTAAAAATGATTATTTAAACAAATGATTATTGTTTATAACTATCTTTTTCTTTATTAATGCAATATAGTTGCGTTTTCTTCTGAAAAGTTTAGCTTTTGCCCACTTTCCACTTAGTACAGTAATAAATAATGCAAGTTAACAAATAAAGTTGTTTAAACAATTTGGATTTTGTTTATAACTATCTTCTCTTAGATAAGTGCTGAAAAGTTGCGGTTTTTTCTAAACTCTTAAACTTTTTATCCACTTGTCACTTAGTGAGGTAATAATTAATAAAATCTAAGAAAACTTAATTGCTTAAACAAATTATTATTGTTCAAACAACTTTTTTTATTAACTTGGAATAATTATTACCTCACTAAGTGAAAAGTGGGCGGAAAGTTAAAAATTTCTGAAAAAGACCGCAACTTTCTGGCATTAATATAAATGAAGATAGTTATTAACAATAATAATTTTTTTAAACAATTATCTTTGCTCAAATTAAATAATTATTAAGTCACTTCCAGTGCAAAATAGACAAATAGTTAAAAATTTCAGAAAAAACCGCAACTTTCTACCATTAAGCAAAGAGAATATTATTAACAATAATAATAAATTGTTTAAAAATTTATGTTTTTCAACTTGAATCAATGATTACTTCACTTTGATTGAAAAATGGACAAAGGTTGAAAAATGCAGAAAAAACCGCAACAATCTAGTATTAATATAGAAGAAGATAGCAATAAACAATAATAAATTGTTTAAACATTTTTTTTCTATATTAAATAAAATATCAACTAACTCCAAGTGAAAAGTGTACAAAAAGTTAAAATTTTCAGAAAAAACCGCAATTTCTAGCGTTTTTCAGAGATAATATTAATAACAATGATAAATTATTTGAACAATTATTTTTGTAAAATTGAATCAATGATTATTACATTCTGATTGAAAAATGGACAAAAGTGGAAAAATGCAGAAAAAAACCGCAACAATCTAGTATTAATATAGAAGAAGATAGCAACAAACAATAATAAATTGTTTAAACAATTTTTTTTCTGTATTAAATGAAATATTAACTCACTACAAGTGAAAAGTGAACAAAAATAAAAAATTTCTGAAAAAAACGCAATTTCTAGCATTATTCAAAGATAATATTAATAACAATAATAATAAATTGTTTAAACAATTATTTTTCTTGAAATTAATTAACAGATCCTAATCCTCTTCTCCAATTGAAAATTTCACGGAAAGTGGAAATTGTTTTAAATAACCGTGACTTTCTATCTCCATTCTAAGAAAAAATTGCTAAAAATAATAATAAATTGTTCAAGCAATTTATTTAAATATTTAATTATCAGTATAAAGTAGTGTTTTATGTAATAAAAACAATTTGTATAAAAAAAGATGCAAAAAAATTAAAATTAGCGACAGAAACTCGTAAAACTTAATTTTTTACTTATGGGGTCTTTTGGGACTCTAATTTAATTTATAATAATAATGTATATAATAATAATTAACAAGAACGTCCTTTTCATGGGAAATACGTGTTAAACTTCATGGGAAGCCACCTTTAAAAATAATAAAAAAAAAAAAAATTGATTTATTTTTGAGTGGATTCGAACCCGGGCGTTACTCCTAGAACTCCGAAAAAAAATTCCAATGCATTTTTGGACGACCCTAGTGTGCATAAAAATTAATTTTGCATGGGTGCTCCTGATTGGTATGTTGAGTACCAGTCTACTGAAATCCTCAAAGTGAAGATCAGAATCTGACAGTCGTGAGATACATAAATAGAAGCTAGGTGCCGCCAAAATGAGAGTGGCTCACCTTTTTTTGGAGAGCGGGTCGATGCCACGTGCTTCTCGGGCTGTTGACGAGTGTGTTCGTGGTTAGTTCACGAAACGGTAATCAGTGTCGTATTACCTTCTTTGACGGGTGGGCGAGGTATCGTAAACTTCCCCAACGGCGCGACACAAGGTCTACTCTAAAGTAGTGTCCCGCCACCCACCACGAGACCGTGACCGACTCTTTCTGCCATTGAACTTAGATATTTTAATCGCACGGGGAGATCACTGACCTGATTGAGGAAAAAATTGACTTTCTTCATTACAATGTTGATCAGCGGTTCCAAAATATTGCCCGCGGCAGGGTCGCCTACCCGCGGTAGGATCGCCTGCCCGCGGCAGATAGATCTGTACACGGTAGATGCGCCTGTCCACGGTGGATTCAACTGTCCACGGCAGATTCGCCTGCCCACGGCAGGGTGATGCAACCCTAGCCGCGGCAGCCGAGGCAAACACTCCGTTGCCAGCAGAAGGCTATAAATTCATAAATTTATAATTTTCTTATTTATTTCAACCAAAAAAAGATGAATTTTCAAACCAAACCGACAAACAGTTGCACTTGCAACCAAAAAAGATGACTTTTTAATAAAATAGTTGAATTTTCAACCACAAAATAATAATTTTAATAAAATAATTTAACTTTGGAAAAAATAATTAGATTCTAGCAAAATAGTTACATTGTTTAAAATGTACTTAAATTTTCCACCTACAAAGATGAATTTCCCACCCAATAATCAAATTTTTAAACCATAAAGATTAAACTTGAACCAATAATTGTTGAATTTTCAACCAAATACTCAAGTTTTCAAACAAAGAGTTGAATTTTCAGCCAAAGAATTAACTTTTTAATGAAATAGTTGAGCTTCAAACCAAATAGTTGAATTTTCAATCTATAGGAAGTTAAATTCCAAACAAAACAAGAAATAGACAAACAAACTAAGAAAACAAACGAAAAAAATATTTTGACTCAAAAAAGATTCAATTTCTAAAAAAGGGATGGATTTTACAATCAAAAAGATAAATTTTCAACCAAGGAGACTAATTTTCAACAAAATAGTTAAATTTTCAGCGTGATTGAGGAAAAAATTGGCTTTTTTCAATAAAATATTGATCAGCGAGTCTAAACTATTGCTTACGGCAGGGCCGCCTACCCGCGGCAGGGTGACGCAACCCTAGCTGCGGCAGTCGAGGAAAACACTCCGTTGCCAGTAGAAGGCTATAAATTTATAAATTTCTAATTTACTTATTTATTTCACTCAAAATAGACGAATTTTCAACAAAACAATTGGATTTTTCACCACAAAATAATACTTGTTTATAAAATAATTGTACTCTGGAGACAATAATTAAATTATAGCGAAATAGTTACATTTTTTTTAATATACTTAATTTTTTCACCTACAAAGATGAATTTCCCACCCAATAATCAAATTTTCAAACCATAAAGATTAAACTTGAACTAATAACTGTTGAATTTTTAACCTATAGGAAGTCAAATTCCAAACAAAAGAAGAAATAGACAAACAAACTGAGAAAACCAACGAAAAAAAAATATTTTAACCAAAAAAAGATTACAATTCTAAAAAAGGGATGAATTTTACAATAAAAAAGATAAATTTTCAACCAAGGAGACTAGTTTTCAACAAAATAGTTAAATTTTCAGCGTGATTAAGGAAAAAATTGGATTTTTTCAATAAAATATTGATCAGCGAGTCTAAACTATTGCCTACGGCAGGGTCGCCTACCCGCGGCAGGGTGAGGCAACCCTAGCCGCGGCAGTCGAGGCAAACACTCCGTTGCCAGTAGAAGGCTATAAATTCATAAATTTATAATTTAATTATTTATTTCAAACAAAAAAGATAAATTTTCAAACCAAACCGACAAAGCAGTTTTACTTGCAACCAAAAATGCTGACTTTTTAATAAAATAGTTTAATTTTTACAAGATATTTGAATTTTTAACCAAATTGGTAAATTTTCAACATAAGAAAGACGAATTTTCAATCCAAAAGGACGAATTTTCTGTCCAAATAGACAAATGTTCAACGAAACGGTTGCATTTTTTGTCCAAAATAGATTCATTTTTTAAAAATACTTGAAATTTTAAGAAAATGATAATATTCTAAAAACAACTACAAAGATGAAATTCCAACCAAATAATCAAATTTTTAAACAATAAATATACTTGAATTTTTAATCTATAGGAAGTTAGATTTTAAACAAAAAAAGAAATAGTTGACTTTTCGACCAAAAAAAGATTTCATTTCTAAAAAAGAGATCAATTTTTAAATAAAAAAGACGAATTTTCAGCCAAGGAGAATTTTTTTAACAAAATAGTTAAATTTTTAACTAGATTTAGGAAAAAATTGATTTTCTTCATCACAATGTAGATCAGCGATTCCCAAACTATTGCCTGCCCGCGGCAGGGTGATTTGACCCTAGCCGCGGCAGCCGAGGCAAACACTCCGCTGTCAAAAGAAGGCTATAAATTCATAAATTTCTAATTTACTTATTTATTTCACTCAAAAAAGATGAATTTTCAAACAAAACCGACAAAGCAGTTGCACTTGCAACCAAAAAAGATGATTTCTTGGTAAAATAGTTCAATTTTTAACAAGTTATGTAAATTTTGAACCAAATTGTTGAACTTACAAAAAAGAAAGACGAATTTTCAATATAAAAGGACGACTTTTTCGTCTAAATAGACGAATGTCTATTTGGACAGACAAAGATGAATTTCCAACAAAAAAATCCAGTTTGCAAACAATAAAGATAATTGAATTTTTAATATATAAGAAGCTAGTTTTTAAACAAAAAAATAAATAGTTGACATTAAAAAAAAAGAAATAATTGACATTTTAACCAAAAAAGGATTAAATTTCTATGAGTGATTTGACCCTAGCCGCGGCAGCCGAGGCAAACACTCCGTTGTCAGTAAAACGCTATAAATTTATAAATTTCTAATTTACTTATTTCTTTCAACCAAAAAAGATTAATTTTCAAACTAAACCGACAAAGCAGTTGCACATGCAACAAAAAATATGTCTTTTTAATAAAATAGTGGAATTTTTAACAAGTTATTTGAATTTCTAACCGAATTGTTGAACTTACAACAAAAGAAAGACGAATTTTCAATCTGAGAAGATGACTTTCCTGTCCAAATAGACGAATGTTCAACAAAACGGTTGAATTTTTCACTACAAAATAATAATTTTTAACAAAACACTTGCACTTTCGAAGAAATAATTAGGTTCTAACAAAACAGTTACATTTTCAAAAGTATACCTAAATTTTTCACCTACAAAGATAAATTTCCAACCAAATAACTAAATTTTTAAACAATAAAGATACTTGAATTTTCAATATAAAAGAAGTTAGATTTTAAACAAAAAAAGAAATAGTTGACTTTTTAACCAAAAAATATTCAATTTTTAAAAAAGAAATAAATTTTTTCAAATCAAATAGACGAATTTTCAACCAGATTGAAGAAAAAAACTACTTTCTTCATTGCAATGTAGATCAGCGATTCCCAAACTATTGCCTGCCCGCGGCAGGATTATTTGACCCTAGCCGCGGCAGCCGAGGCAAACACTCCGTTGCCAGCAGAAGTTTATAAATTGATAAATTCATAATTTACTTATTTTTTTCACTCAAGAAAGCTGAGTTTTCAAACCAACCCGACAAAGCAGTTGCACTTGCAACCAAAAAAGATGATTTTTCAATAAAATAGTATAATTTTTATCAAGTTATTTGAATTTTCAACCAAATTGTTAAATTTTCAACTAAGGAAAAAAGAATTTTCTGTCCAACTAGACAAATTTTCAACAAAACAATTTAATTTTTTGTCCAAAATACATTAATTTTCAAAAAAATACTTGCGCTTTTAAGAAAATAATAATATTCTGTCAAAATCTACAAAGATGAAATTCCAACCAAACAATCAAATTCTCAAACAATAACGGTACTTGAATTTTCAATCTATAAGAAGTTAGATTTTAAACGAAAAATAAACACTTGACATTGCAACCAAAAATAGATTAAATTGCTAAATAAGAGATGAATATTTCAAAATAAAAAAGACGAATTTTCAACCAAAGAGACTAATTTTCAACAAACTAGTTAAATTTTCAACCTGATTAAGGAAAAAATCGATTTTCTTCAATACACTGTAGATCAGCGAATCCCAAACTATTGCCTGCCCGCGGCAGGGTGATTTAACCCTAGCCGCGGCAGCTGAGGCAAACACTCCGTTGCCATTAGAAGTCTATGAATTTATAAATTTATAATTTACTCATTTATTTCACTAAAAAAATATGTTATTCAAACAAATTATTATTGTTTACAGTTATCTTTTTTCTATATTAATACTGGATAGTTGCGGGTTTTTCTGAATTTTTCTTCACTGTTTGTCAACTTCTCAATTAGAGTGTAGTAATGATTCACTTAAGTTAGAAGAAATAATTGTTTAAACAATTTATTATCATTGATAATAAGATTCTTCTCGCTTGATGGTAGAAAGTCGCGGTTTGCTCCGAATTTTCCAAATTATATTGAACTTTAAGTTAGTTTGAGTCAATAATGAATCAACAGAAATAATTGTTTAGACAATTCAGTATTATTGTAAATACATATCTTCTACTGTATTAATACTAGATAGTTGCAGTTTTCTCAGAAATTTTTTTATTTTGGCCACTTTATACTTGGTGAGATAATTAATGCAAGTTATCAACTTCTGACATCAAATTTCGGACATTTTTATCTCTTTTTTGCCTTTTTAGTTCGGAACAAATAATCAATATTTATTTTCGAAAAAGGCTCTCTGTAACTACCTCAAGACAAATTTATACTCAGTCAGATCCATACAGAAGATTCAAAGAATATTTCAAGTGACTATTTTATTTCAGAAAAATATTTAAAATTTAGAGTTTAAAATTTCAGAAAAAACCGCAACTTTCTAGAAATTATTGAAAGATAATATCATTTGAAAATAATAACAAATTATTAGAACAATGATTTATGTTAGATCTAATTACTGACTGTCCGCAAATGCGCCTGATTATAAATATGAGCAATTCTCACTTGCACTCCTCAAAGTAAGCTGCGTTGTGTCTAGTTAGACGTTATGTGAAAAATTAAAAAGTTGCGGATGTAACAAGTGTACCTAAAAATGCTCTTCTTTCGGCAGAAAATTGAATAAAAAAAAACGAATTTGGATAATAAGTAGGCTTTTTCATCCGCTATTATCTTTTCGCTCGTTCTGGAAATGAATCAATATTCAAATGAAACAATATTTGTTTCATATGTAAAATACAAATTAAAAAACTAGTGCCGTATATTTCAATCAATCAATTGTTTAACAAATGGCAGAAACGGTTCAATCAGCGAATATTTGATCGAATAAGTTCTGTTAAAACAAATAAAGGATCCAAACAAACAATCGGTCGAAAATGAATCACCCTGAAGCAAATATAATTAAATATCTTAAAATCATGATCGTAAAATATTTCAACTCTAGCAGGAAATGCGGCCAGGTCCCTGGATTTTTATTTCCTAACAAAATATAAGTAATTTTTGCAATCCATTACTCAACAAATGTTCAAATATCAAACTTCAAAAATTGGTAAAATAATATTTGTTTATTAATCAGTTGGTATCGTGATTGTCGTATGTTCCAACACTGCATACATGGTAGTTACGCTGGCGCGGATTCGATTCCTAAAGCACGAATCGATCCTGGATGTGTTTTCAGGAAGCTTTACGGACTGCGTGCGTTTAAAATTGTAAAAAAAATGTATTGAACGATTTTTCATTGAAAATACTCCAATCTAAACTATCTCAGATTGTGTGAAATTTGGAGGAAGAAAAAACAATATTTTGAATAGAATGAAAAGTAATTGAACTTGTATCATTTCTGAATAAAAGGTTTCAACAAAATAGTTAATTTTTTACTGAAATGGTCAAATTTTCAAGCAAAGTATCTAGATGAATCTTCAAGAAAATAGTTTCATTCTTCTTCGAAATGAATTCCTTTTTAACAATAGTCACCTTATTTCCGTTCGGGTAGTTAAGTTTTCAACCTAGAAAAACATTTTCTACAAAATGTTCGAATTTTTGAAAATTTCCAAAAATTATTTTCGAAACATTTAATTAAAATGCATTACTTTCTTTTTGAGGAAAATTGTACTTTCGTTTTCGTGTTCCACATTGTTGTAAGAAAATTAGACATATGGTGTCCCAGTTATAAACTGTAACATGTAAATTCAGCATAAGTACTTATATTAGAAGAATGTAAAGCAAAAACTAAAAATTATCAATTTCCTTAAAATGGATTTAAAATTTTCAATGAAATTATTTACAATGATGTTATTAAAAAAGAAAATCATTTTATATCTACATATATATATATTCAATAGATGCATTCATCATAGATTAAAAAAATGAGAATCAATGAAGAGACAAAACTGAAATAGGGTCCAAATCTTATTTGCAAATGAGATTTGAATTGAAGCATTAAACATTTAAAACAGAAAAAATTTGATCCTCACTCTGGTCCTATTTTGATCTAAAAAAGTTGTACTGTAACGACGTTTAGTGGCATCAAAATCAAGTGGCATTAGAATAGAGCCACTCGACCCTATATTTTTGGAGGACTGTTTCAATACCGGAAACTAGCCTTGAAAATGATTTTTTTTTTACAGTGCTCTCGAGCTCGGAGCTGATTACACGAATAAGAGGGCAACACATGAACGGCATATTGTCAAGTAGCTAGTCTTATTGTCACCCATTTATAAATTATATAGGTTGTTAAACAATTAAAATCATTTAAAACCTGCAGGCGATTATAAAATATTCCCTGCATTATTTCAAGAAAAATTTCAGTCCTTGGCGGGTCCATTGTCATCGGATTTCATGAATAATGTAGATCATATTACGATTAATTATAGAAGAAGAAATATAACCTGTCAGAAAAAAGGCCTTTTTTAGGGACGTTTATTTTTGACCTTATTTATCTTGAGGAATCCAAGCAATTTTCTTACCGAATGGGAGATAGATTCTAATTCAATATTTGTCATCAGCACACTTTTTTTGTTATAGGTACGTAAATGTTGTAAGCCACCTCTACAATTCAATAATCAGATAAAAATGATGTGAGTGACGAACTAGTGAGCAAAACAGGAACAGTTTTAGTCGCAGTTTTCTTCAAAAACTTGATTTTTGTTCAAATAAGGCACAGGAAACTTAGAGTGAATTCTAATTTTTTTCGAATCTCTTACACTATGTAGTGAATTGATCAGTGTTTTCTTATCTGAAGGCAAATCCATAACGAAACTAAACGAAAATTATATAATGAGATCGTTAGTTATTTAGTTGTAGGACGGGCAAGGAGTCCATGGAGAGCTCCTCTGGCGCTCAAGCTCTGAAGCCTATTGTGCCACACCCTTACTTATTCGCTCTCAGCAGTCGAGCCGAGACATCTTGACGAAGCCTAGTATGTCGACTACTGATCCTGTTGTAATTTCCTCTGGTCCCATAAAATGGGCCCCGAGTGTCTGTTGCCTGAGCCCAGCTAATGCTGGGCACTGACATAGTACATGCAGGGATGTTTCATCATGCCTGCGCATCTCCAGCACTCTGCCGTGGGGTTATACTCCATTTTGTGCATATGATAGTTCAGGTGCTTGTGTCCAGTTAGGATCTGTACCACTATCCTCATATCTTTCTTGGGTAAACCCTTGATTTTCCTGGCTATGTCCATCCTATGGGTATAACTCAGGATGAATTTCGCCTGACGGCAACCCCGAATCTGTTCCCAGTATTCCCGGTATTTTGTTCGGATCCAGCTTTTAATGGCCAAACCGATACAGCAAGACGATATTCCCAGTACTGGTTCTGGTTCTATGTATTCACTTACTGCGCCATGTTTTGCCAACTGATCCGCCTTTTCGTTGTTCTTGACCCCTGTGTGACCAGGGACCCATATGAGGGCCACATTTTTTCTTTCTGAAATTTGGTTTATTGCTTTTTACATTTCCAAACCAGTTCTGATGTTATGCCTGGTTTCCCTATTGCAGTTAGTGTCGCTTGGCTGTCGGAACAGATCGTAATCTGTAAACCTGCTTGAGATACAGACGCGGAAAGCTTTGGTAAAGTTAAAGCGTTTTGTTATTTTATCTTGCCTCATCTGTAGAATCGGCAATGCACTGATAACACTCGGGAGCCTAGTGTGCCTAGTCCCCCGAGTCCATCTATTTGCTCTTGCCAGGTGGCCCATCGCGTGTGCCGCTCTAGCGGTTATTGCAACATGTAGGGGTTCTTCACAGAGCATGAACCCTATCGCCGCTGTGGGTGTAGTCCTCATTGCTCCAGTCAAACCCCTAAGTGCTACCGTTTGTAATCTTCGCAGCCTGTTCCGCATTGTTCTGAGTTCCGCCCGTGGCCACCAGACCATGGCCGCATGTAGGAACCTGGGTTTTAGGACAGCAGAGTAGAGCCATGCAAGCATTTTAGGCCTTAGTCCTCACGTCAACCCAAAGGTTCTCCTGCACATACAAAAAGTCATGACAAACTTCCTGCATTGGGTTTTTAGGTGCATTGCCCAGTTCAGCCTGATATCTACAATTACTCGCAGATATCTAACCGAATCTAAAAACGTCAGCTTCCCATCGCAACATACAGGAGCGTCAACTTTTGGAAGTTTACAGTTTTTCGTGAAAATGACCAGGTTGGTCTTTTCAGGATTGACCGAGATCCCTAAGCTATCTCATAAGAGCTCTACAATGCGCAGCGCCGACTTTATCAGACCCATCAGCGTCTCCAGATGAGCCCCCCTGACTAGGATTACAAAGTCATCCGCATTTCCCTGAGTATAAAACCCCACTTTATTCAGCCTTCGAAGAAGGCCGTCCACAACAATGCACCACAGGAGGGGCGACGGGTCATCCCCTTGTGGGCATCCCCGTGGAGCTATTCCCCTTACTAGGCTTCACCTCATCTGGATTCGAGTCTTCTCCGAAGTAGAATGCTTCCGATCCAGCGTACAAGCTGGTCCAGCACGCCACATCTCAGAGCCTCTCTACAGATGACTTCTGGAGAAGTATTGCTGAAGACACCCTCTATATCCAAGAAAACGTCCACAGCATACCCCTTTTGATCTAACTGCTGCTCCAATTTTACCACAACAGTATGAAGCGCAGTTTCTAGTGAGCAGTTTGTCTGAAAAGCATGCTGCACTCTATGCAGTGGGGAGGCCAAGAGCACCTCATCCTGAATGTATCTCTCGACCAGCCTCTCCAACGTCTTCAGGATGAAAGAAGTTAGGCTGACTGGTCGGAAATCTTTTGTAGCAGTGTAACCCTCCCTACCAGGTTTGGGTATGAAGGTCACTTTGCTATCCTTTCATGCCGATGGCACATGCTTAAGGGCTATACTTGCCCTTAATAATTTCGTCAGAGGGGGACGACCAAATCCATGCCTTTTTGTAAAAGCGCTGGATAAATGCCATCCGCCCCTGGTGATTTAAAAGGACAGAATGACCCCACAGCACATTCCACCTTCTTGTAAATCGCGATCAGCGGATTTGTTGACCCTGGTGCCATTCAGCTCTTGACATGGCGATCACATTGTAGCTTGGGAACATGAGAACTCGCGCCCTCGATATTCCATGAGGCTTTGCCATTACCACCTGGAAGGATCGCTTTATAGTTAAGTCCCACCGACTAGTGTCTGTCAGTTCCTCAGAGTAGTCACACCTTGCAGTGCAGCCCCTCTGGTTCACCTATTCCAGATCTACAGTCTAATGAGGCCCGTAAGCCCTCCCACCAGCTACAAGGTCCCGCGATCCCTAGTGAAGGTTTCAATTTGAACCTTTTTATTAAAAATATAAATATTTGAACTAGGAACTACAAGTCTTCACAATCTTCGGGTTACATTTTCAATACCCAGGCCCATTTGATAGATCAAGGAGCCCTTCACTTTTTTCTTCGAGTACAAGGTATTTTTTCCAAAAGAAATCGACTCTCCAAAAGTTCGTTTGGGTTGAAAATCTTTCGGAGGAAGAAGCTGCAGAAAGCTGCGTAAAGGTGTAAAGAGGTCGCTCACAAAAACTGTAGGGGTTTAGCATCATGCTTATAAGTCTTATAACTCTTTGTATCTTTCATTTTAAGATCATGTAACGAGTGGGTCACATGACCAGATTCCTACCTTATCGACATTTTTTTCACAATCCTTTTGTCCATGTGAAATGAAATATCGAGTTGAAAATTCAGGTATGCAAATAAGAGACAATAAGAAACGTTTATCTACTCAAAAATGTTTTTATTTATACATTTTTTTCCAAACCTTAATTAGAATTATAATTATAAAATTTTATGGGTAGATTCACGTTCCTTTGTGCTTTAATTCACATGCGAAAATTTTCAACTTGATATCGCATTTCATGTGGACAGGAGAATAGTGGAAACAATGTCAGTAAGTTAGTCACGTGATACACTCGTAACATGGCGTTAAGGGCGCTGAAAGCAGGACCCAGCCTTAAAATTGAATTACCTCATATTAATCAATAAATAAAAGAATTACATTTTTGTATAATTACAGGCTATTTGAATGAAATCTGCATTCGGAGTGAAAATTTTGCTCATTTCAATAGGTTTTCTGTAAGACGGTTTTTCTTTCTTAATTTTACCACGAGCATCGAAAAAAAAACCTTCTTATGCGAAAACTATTATAATTAGCTAATTTTATTACAATTCAAATACAGATTTGATTCAAAACAGAAGTAGGCCCTCATTATCTAGAAAGCATTTAATTCTACTGTTCATGGACTAAAGTCAGGCAATTCATTGTTGAGGTCGGGCCCTGGATCTAACGCCCTTAAGGCCGTGTTTGATTCAAAGCTTCATTTGTAAACCTCGTAGAGTTGTAAAGAGATCGCTCACAAAAACTCTACGACTTTAGCACTATACTTATTTAAGTTTTATAACTGTGTGGAACTTTAATTCTAAGGCTATGTAACAAATTGGTCACGTGACTAGATTCCTACCTTACCGACATTTTTTTCGCAATTCTTCTGTCCATGTGGAATGAAAAATCGAGACAAAAATTCAGCTATGCAAATAAGAGACACTAAGAAACGTTTATCTACTCACAAATGTTTTTAGTCGTACACTTTTTTAAAAATTTAATTTGAATTATAATTATAAAAGTTTAGGGTAGGTACATGTTGCTTTGTGTCTTTATTTGCATACGCAAATTTTCAACTTGATATCGCATTTCATATTATAACGCTACCTTTTCCCAATCAAATATTTAATCAGGCGGTCTCTCTAAAGAGTGCACGCGAACCCTCATCGGAACAAATTAACTTTTTAAACAAACGATTTGAAAGATAAAAATAAATAGGTTTTTGGGCAACAGCCCTTGCTTGGGATAAACGCGAACCAATTTAACAAAAGTGAGTGAGAAACGATAAAGATACACGGAACCTATATTCCGAACGGTAAAGGGAAACTCACTGAACGCTAAACGTTTCAGGATAAATCATAAACAAAAATCTCACAAACATCAGTGATAAGGGCACACCTTAACTTAAAACAAGCAATAATCTAAAACAACAATAAAAGAAAGGTAAAGAATAAGCGGTATCCAGAGATAAGATAAACTAAAATATCAAAAAAAAGGCAAAAGACATTGAGACATCCGAGGTTGAGATAATCAAAAATATAAAAAGTCTCGATAGTAATAGTAACAATAAAAAGATAATAAGAGGCAGCGTAAGATAAAAGACATCAAAACTGGTGAAAGATTAATCAGAATTGAAGAAGCAACATTAGGCTCGACAAAAACTGCTTGCTCAGTCTAAATTTAATTTGGTAGAGGGGCCGGGGGGGGGGCATAATTACGAAAGCTCATATTTTAAGGTTGTATGTAAAAAAATCGATCTCTGGTAGAATTTTTTTAAAAAAGGAGCTATATTCAAATAGAATGATTATTTATATGATAAATTTAGTTCAAATTTCTCAACCGTAAAAATGCGGAGGTAATTAATGTCAAAGTCGACTACTTTAACCCGTAATTCGTTGGTGATGCATAGGCACTCGCCACAATTTAATTTGTAGTAATTAAACGCTCTGGTACAGAAATTAAAAAAATGTCGGTATTTGTGCTGTTCGAAAATACTAATTTTCAGAAAAAACATCCAATGTTTCCACCGTGTAGTTTCATAGATAATCTAATGAAGAACATTGAAATTTTAGTCACTTTCAAACGGATAAACGTAACAGTATCGCGACCTGGCAACACTATTCCTCTCTCCAGCTTGTCTGCTGTATGCACTCGACACACACACTCTCATTCCCAACCAGCTTGGAAGCGTACCTTAAATTGCGACGATGCGCGATCTACGAGTCTGCCGCTGGCATAGCAGTGGTTGGCTCATGCAGTAATAGAACGGGCCAAAAGGACAATTTCAACAGAATCGCAAAAGCTATAGTGGGGATATTGAAATAAAAGGGTTATAAAATAGATGGTTTCAAAAGGAGGGTCATCACAAGGTATCGCAAAGGGTCCACTAGAAGAGTCTCACTGGGTCGAAAATTTTTCAGTAGGGTGCTTCAAGATTAATGACATAATTAGGGGCATTATTAAAGATTGGCACTAAACATAGGGCAAGAAGGGATCGCAACAAAGTCAAAATCGAATGAGCAAAATATCAAAACACATAATAATATTTGGCAATTCGGCACTAAAACAGGGCAAGAGGGATCGCAAACATAGGCAAAATTAAGAAAGCAAAAATATCATTGAATATATTAAAATTGACAATTCGGGACTAAAAGGGAGAAAAATGATCCCAAACATAGGCAGCATCAAGAAACCAAAAATATCATGAAACATATTAAAATTGCCCAATCGGCACTAAAAGGAGGCAAAAGGGATTGCAAACATGGGCAAAATGAAGAAAGGAAAAATATCATGGAATATATTAAAATTGGCAATTCGACACTGAAAGGGGGCAACAGGATCGCAAGCATAGGGAAAATCGAGGAAGCAAAAATATCATAAACATGTTAAAATTCATAATTCGGCAGTAAAAAGGGGCAAAAGGATCCTTTACGTAGGCAAAATCAAGAAAGCAAAAATATCATATAACAACTTAAAATTGGGAATTCGGCACTGAAAGGGGAAAAAGGATCGTAAACATAGGGAACATCGAGAAAATAAAAATATCTCAAGCCATTGAAATAGGCAACTCGGCACTAAAAGGGGGCAAAATGATCGCAAACGTAGGGAAAATCGAGAAAGCAAAGATATCATAAAACATACTAAAATTAGCAATTCGGCACTAAGAGGGGGCAAAAGGATCGTACACATAGGGAAAATCGAGAAAGCAAAAAAATCTGAAGAAATGAAAATTGGCAACTCGGCATTAAAAGGGGGCAAAGTGATCGCAAACATAGGGAAAATCGAGAAAGCAAAGATATCATAAAACATAATAAAACTGGCAATTCGGCACTAAGAGGGGCCAGAAGGATCACAAAAATCGGGAAAATCGAGAAAGCAAAAATATCACAAAACATATTAAAATTGGCGATTCGGCACTGAAAGGGGGCAAAAGGATCGTAAACATAGGGAAAATCGAGAAAGTAAAAATATCTTAAGACATTAAATTTGGCAATTTAGCACTAAAAGAGGCAAAAGGATCGCAAACATGGGCAAAATCGAGAAAGCAAAAATATCATCATACACTAAAAGGTGGAAAAAGGATGCCATTCATAGGCAAAATCGAGAAAGTGAAAATATCATAGAACATCTTAAAATTGGCAATTCGGCACTAAAAGAGGGCAAAAGGATCGCAAACATAGAGAAAATCGATAGAGATAAAATATAAAGAAAAAAAAATTAAAATTGGCAATTCGGCACTAAAAGGGGGCAAAAGGACTGTAAGCATAGGGAAAAACGGAAAAGCAAGAATATCTCAGGACATTAAAATTGGCAACTCGGCACTAAGAGGGGGGGAAATGATAGAAAACATCGGGAAAATCGAGAAAGCTAAGATATCATAAAACATACTAAAATAGGCAATTCGGCACTAAAAGAGGACAACAGGATCACGAACATAGGAAAAATCGAGAAAGCAAAAATAGGACATAAAACATTATAATTGGAAATTCGGCACTGAACGGAGACAAAAGGATCGAAAACATAGGCAAAATTAAAAAGAATATCATAAAAAACATTGAAATTGGCAACTCGGCACGAAAAGGGGGGAAACTGATCGCAAACATAGGGAAAATCGAGAAAGCACATATATCACAAAACATACTAAAATTGGCAATTCGGCACTAAAAGAGGGCAAAAGGATCAAAAACATAGGGAAAATCGAGAAAGCAAAAATATGATATAAAACATATTAAAATTGGCAATCCGGCACTGAAAGGGGGCAAAAGGATCGTAAACATAGGGAAAGCGGAGAAAGCAAAAATATCTTCAAACGTATTAAAATTCATAAATCGGCACTAAAAGGGGGCAAAAGGATCCCATACATAGGCAAAATCTAGAAAGCAAAAATATCAGAAAAAACCTTAAAATTGGCAATTCGGAACTGAAAGCGGGTGAAAGGATCGCAAACATAGGGAAAATCGAGAAAGCAAAAATATCTCAAGACATTAAAATTGGCAAATCGGCACTAAAAGGGGACAAAATGATCGCACACATTGGGAAAATCGAGAAAGTAAAGATATCATGAAACATAATAAATTGGCAATCCGGCACTGAAAGGGGGCAAAAGGATCACAATCATAGGAAAAATCGAGAAAGCAAAAATATCATTCAGTAAAATCGAGAAAGGAAATATATAATGATACATATTAGTATTCACATCTCAGCACTAAAAGGGGGCAAAAGGATCGCAAACATGTGCAAAATCGAGAAAGGAAAGATATCATAAAACATACTGAAATTGGCAATTCGGCTATAAAAGGGGGCACAAGGATCACAAACATAGGCAAAATCGAGAAAAAGATCATGAAACACATTAAAATTGGCAACTCATCACTAAAAGAGGGAAAAATGATCGCAAACGTAGGGAAAATCGAGAAAGCAATGATATCATAAAACATACTAAGATTGGCAATTCGGCACTAAAAGAGGGCAAAAGGATCGAAAACATAGGGGAAATCAAGAAAGAAAAAATATGATATAAAACATATTAAAATTGGCAATTCGGCACAAGAAGCGGGCAAAAGGATCGCAAAAATAGGGAACATCGATAAAGCAAAAATATCTCAAGACATTAAAATTGGCAACTTGGCACGAAAAGGGGACGAAATGATCGCACACGTTGGGAAAATCGAGAAAGCAAAGACATTATAAAACATACTAAAATTGGCGATTCGGCACTGAATGGGGGCAAAAGGATCACAAACATAGGGAAAATCGTGAAAGCAAAAAAAAAATTCAGTAAAATCGACAAAGGAAATATATCATGGAACATATTAGTACTGACATCTGAGCACTAAAAGGCGGCAGAAGGATTGCAAACATGTGCAAAATCGAGAGAGCCAAAATATCATAAAACATACTAAAATTGGCCATTCGGCACTAAAAGGGGGAAGTATTATCACAAACATAGGGAAAATCGAGAAAGCAAATATATCATAAGACATTAAAATTAGCAACTCGGCACTAAAAGGGGGCACAAGGATCGCAAACATAGGCAAAATCAAAAAAAAAAAAAATATCATGAAACACATTGAAATTGGCAACTCGGCACGAAAAGGGGGCCAAAGGATCGCAAACGTCAGTAACATCGAGAAAGCAAATATATCATGGAACATATTGATATTTGCAGCTCAGCACTAAAATGGGGCAAAAGGATCGCAAACATAGGCAAAATCGAGAAAGCAAAGATATCATAAAACATACTAAAATTTGAAATTCGGCACTAAAAGGGTGCACAAGTATCACAAACATAGGGAAAATCGAGAAAGCAAAGATATCATAAAACATACTGAAATTGGCAATCCGGCAATTCGAGGGGGCAAAATGATCACAAACATAGGCAAAATCGACGAACCAAAAATATCATGAAACATATTAACATTAGTAGATCGGCACGAAAAGGGCGCAAAAGGAACGCAAACATATGCAAAATCGAGAGAGAAAAAATATCATGAAACATATAAAAATTGGCAATTCGGCACTGAAAGGGGGCAAAATTCTACCCAGAGTGAAGCCAATCAGTCCATTTTTTGATTATATATTGCAAAAATACAAAAAAGTTGGAAAAATTTGAAAACGTCTTATCTACAGGAAAATCAGAATAAAAATTAAATAAATATATATTTTGAGGAAGTTACATAGAAATTTCATGATTATATGTTTCATATATTTTACAAAAATATTTTTGTTACCAAAAAGAAGATTGCCATTTTTCCAACTTTTTTGTTTCAAATTCAGGTCCTTGCAATTCGAAAATAAAATGTTAACGATTTACAATCATAATCTTTTATGATACGGAAAAAAAATAGCATCAAAATGACCCCAAGAACATTGAAATATGTTGATAATTTCAGAAGTTATTGCAAATTTAAGAAAACATTGACATTTACACTATTTTTTCAATAGCTAATTCAAAAATAGACTCATTGGCTTCTCCCTGGGCTCATTTTTTATAAAACTGTGAGAACAATCAACCATTTGAAGATAAATTTTTTTAGCTTTGGTATAATGAAAATTAAGAGAATTTATTCAGTTCTTTAAAAAAAGTTGGCCCTAAACTTTTGCACGCCACTGTCACTGCAACGCTAATAACACTATAAAACAAAGAGTACAATTGTCATACATTTGAAAGTGTGCCAGTTTCCAATCGTACGCTTTGGTATGTAGTGCAGCAGTGAAATTAGTCATTCTGAAATAATTTCCGGACCAGTCCTTAAAAATAAAGGTTTTTCCTACTAGTATTATCTTCAAATTACCGCATTCTAACAATGTTAACTCGTTGCCTTCATGCTTTCCAGGTCCGTCAGTTGAACGAGCACCATCGACCAAGAAGAGAAAGGTCATCGGTATTGCTTCGGTGTTTGCAAAGTTGTCTGGCTCCGGCACACAAGCAGCCGAGGCAGGAACAGCTACGGAGAACTTGTCACCTAAAAATCAACTTCTTAGGGAAATGGCCCGGTATGAGGCTGTAATGGTCAACAAAGATGAAGATATTTTAGAGTGGTGGCAGCTCCATGAGAACACGTTTCCTTTGATGGCAAATTTTGCCCGGAAATATCTTTGTGTCCCCGCTACATCTACAGAGAGTGAAAGAATTTTCAGCATTGCGGGGATTGTGATTAATCATCTTCGCTCATGCTTGACTGGCGATCATGCTTAGCAGCTTATTTTCGTTGGAATGAACAAAGAATTTGTTCCAAAGATGTGAAACCTTGGATTATTAATTTTATTATTATCATTAATATTATTATAAAATAGACGGTCCTTATAACATATTTATATGGCTCATTATTGAAACACAATCCCCTCTTCTCTCTCTTGAATTTTTAAAACAAATATTGGTCCTTGCTTCCATGTCGAATTGATTACTTCATAAAGTCTTTACCATCTGTTGCTTTACCAGTTAAAAAAACTAAAGCAAACACGAAAGCGTATTTTCTGCATTTTCTAAACACTGGTTATTTTTGCAAAAAACACTTATTTAAAAAACGGTAATTTAAAATCTGATGTTTAAATACATACTGGTAATTGAAAACCAGGTTACTGAATAAACCGGTTATTTAAAAAAAACGGTTATATTAAAAAAACGGTTATTATAAAAAACCGGTTATTAGAAAAAAGGCGGTTATCATAAAAAAACCGGTTATTATAAAAAACCGGTTATTAGGAAAAAGCCGGTTATTGTAAAAAACCGATTACTGTAAAAAACCGGTTATTGTAAAAAACCGGTTGTAAATAAATAACCAGTTATTCAGAAAAACCCTTTTTATTTAAAAAAACCAATTAACCGGTTAAAAAACCGGTTTTCTCAATAAACGATAACCGGTTATGAATTCCCATAACCGCCCAGCCCTAGGTGATAGTACCGATGATGATGGCGAGGTGCAGTTTACTACGCCAGGGAACTTGGGGTCGGGAGAGAAGGAAGGGGTAACAGCTGACAGAAGGACTGGAGGTAGGCCATCAAATCGAGGTCTGCTTAATAGATTCGGATCTGGTAGCTTAGGATCGAAACAGCTTTTTGAGAAATGGAGACAGGGTGGATAGTTCACGGATAAAAGCGATGAGGGGGGCAAGACGGAAGACAGTAAAAGATCAAGGGAAGAAGAGGGGGATGAGCAGGGAGAAGAGAAGTTGCGGAAAAAGGTTGAGAAAAAATCTCCACCGGAGAGGAATAAGGTAAAAGCGAAAGTCGATCAAGAGAGTTTGGAAAATCTCATTAAAAGGTTTCGAGATGAAACGGACCGATGTCTGCATAGCATGCAAAAGCGATGGTATGAGGTTTGGGAGGAAATGAGGAAAGTTAGAGCGAAGTGGGAAGAATGGGAGCTGGTGTGGCGGCAAGAAAAAGATAAGGTTTGGAAGCAGTTGGAGGATATTGAGAACAAGCAAAGGATGAGTGAGTAAATCTGATATGGAGAAGCTGGAAGAAAGAGTGAGAAAGATAGAATGTCAGTCTAACGATATAAAGAAAGGGGATGAAGGAGTAAGAGAAGGAGAGAGAATAAAAGAAGTGAATGAGAACGTTTTCCTAGAAAATGTGAGAATGAGGACAAGATTGAGAGAGTTAGAAAGGAAAATGGAAGTAGAAGAGAAGACGAAACGAAGAAGAAATATAGTGATAAGAGGAATTAAAGTAGATAGTGAATCAGGAAGAGAAGAAGTGGAAAAGTTGATGGGGGAAATTGGGGCAAAAGTGCACGTGGAAGAGTTAAATGGAGTGGAAAGGAAGAATGAAGGTAAATCGCGCATATGTATAGTGAAATAGAGAAGTGAGGAAGAAAAAGTTCATATCTTGAGAAAAAAGAAAGCTTCAAGGGGGGATCCTGCTTTAAGAGGCCTAGAAAAAGCGTTTTTGGGGGAATTTTTTTTAGAACAGAAAAAAATAAGCAAGTCTAGCGAACTTTTAAAAATATGTTAATGTATATAAGAACATTATACAAAAAATTTTTTGAGTGAAAAATATTCAAACGCAGCTGATTTTTATGCTCATTTGTGTAGCATCTTGCATTTGCAGTCTGCAATCGGCGGGAAAGAGGGAACTCGTAATTTTCGTCGAAAATGAAAAATCAAAGATAATGTTAATTTTCATATATTTTTCCACTATGCGAAACAAGAAAAACCCGAAAAAATTGTTGAATTAAAAATTTTTCTCAAGTTTGAAAAACATGTGCTATTTGCAACAACAACAAAATACAAACTGAAGCTAACAAGCCTTGGTTCGTTTTGATTGGTCGTCTAGTTTTCTTGTAATCACGCCCGCCATTTTAGAAAATTCATAAAAACGAAAACTCGAGAAAACGTGCTACAAAGTTTACGGTCAGAAAAAATGTTAATTTTCGATTACTTACAGTAATAATAGCTAATTAGCTATTCCTGCTCCACTCTTACGAATTTAAAATAATTTTCCGAAGGACCGTTGAACCTTATCAGGTACACCGCATTTAATGCTGTATCTTTGAAAATGCTACGAATCAGCCTCTATAACTTTAGATACCTATTCTTAGATATATTAGGAATAGATTCAAGCAATAAAAAAAAATCAATTTTTTTAGCCTTTTAAGCAGGATCGCCCCTTAAAGGGGAGGGAAGAAAGGATGGAGGAGGATATGACGTGGAATGAAAGAAGAAGAAAGTGGATGATGGAACATAGAGCATGTCATGAAGGCGTGAGAGGGAAAACGGTATGGCTCGGGACGAGTCGAGCTCAACTTTTTCTGGCTGGGCTCGAATTGCTTCGGGTACTTAAAGATTTCGAGAACACGACCTGTCTTGGGTTTTCGACAACAACCCGGAACTCTAAATTCAAGAAATTTACGGACTACAAGGGATTTACAGTATTCACGAAATTCAAAGAATTCGCGGGAATTAACCTATTCATGGAATTCAAGGAATAACTGACAGCGGTAAGCGACCTGCTAAAGGCCCTCACGGATCTAATTTGCACCTGATAAGAACGTATATATACTTGCTGAAAAATATGTGTAAAAACTTTTAAGCTGGATGCCAGTGTGTTTCTGACTTCCGACAAACCTACCAACCTATTACTAACAGTATAATCTGCTAATGACGAAGTCTATCCAAAACCACGTAGCCTGTTGTTCTTTTGTTTGAATAGAGGCAAAAAGACAATTGCCGTTAAGTGATAAAGGATACAACGTTATGAATAAAAGAAAAACAGACTACGTGGTTTATGGACGCTCCCTAATGAGTCAATGGCTTTGAACAATCTAACATATTATTACTGATAGTATATTCTGCTAGCGGCTTTAAATATGTAATTTCAAACGCAATTATATTTTCAGGTAATCACTTAGATTAGTTTAATCATGAACATTATCACTGAGTGTCGTTAGCGGAATACAATATTATTTATGGAATGTTAGGTATTTCCAAATCCATAAACAGATTAACTCTCTTTTAAAATGTTTCTACACATATTTTTCAGGAAGTATATATAGGTTCTTAGAGGGCCCGCATTGGATGCATAATGGGGTTTAGCAGGTCACTCACCGCTGGGTGTTATTATTAATTGAAAACAACATAATCACTCAATTCGAATCGCTATGATCTTCCTTCAAGATTGTATGACATGTATTGAAATTGTATAATATCAGTACGGATTCCCTGTACGTTAGCATATTGATGAGTTAGAATATCGATCCTATGATTTGTTCCAGGTATGTCATATTATTACTACGTTTGGAATTAGAGACTTAAAATCGTTAGAGGAATATAATATTAGTAATAGGATGTTGGGTTGGGTGACGGACAACTGTGCATGGATCAAATGTGTATGAACCCATCTGTGTACGTCGGTGGCCACAGGTACAGCTGTGCACGTTGTTGGCGATATGCACAACTGTGCGCCGGGCCAACTATGCACGTCTCAATTTCGACGTGCACATTTGGGAGAATACCATATGTGCACGTAAACCGTTCGTAGGTTACCATCTGTGCACGCTGACATTAACACGTGTACAGTTCGGAGTGTCTCATTTGTGCACGTGAACTGTTTGTAGGGTACCATCGGTGCACGTCAACATGTATACCATGTCCCACCTGTGCACTTGGACCGTCCGCAGGGTACCATCTGTGCACTTTTACATGTCTGCGTCGACAGATGGGAAACTCCGAACTGTGCACGTCTCAATTATTACCATCAGTAAGGGTGTACAAAAAGCTCAAAACCTCGGTACCAGTCGGGCTAATTTTTTTCTGGCGGGCCTCGAATTTTTTTGGTTACTCGAAGAACTGGAGAACACGACCTGTCCTGGGTTTTGACACCAACCGTGAAATTGAAATTCAAGACGGAATATAAAGGATATACGATATTCACGGATTTCAAGGAATTCACCGAATTTTAGGAATTCACGGGAATGAACCAATTCATGGAATTAAAGGAATTGACGGAATTCAAGTAATACAAACTGTTGACGAAATACGTAGAATTCACGCAATTCACGAAATTTGAGCAACTGACAGAATTCCAATTATCCACCGAATTCAAGGAATTCACCGGAGTCAAAGAATTCGTGGAACCCACAGAAATGAAAGATTTCATGGAATTCAAAAAATTTCCAGAAATATAGCAAATGCAGGGAATTCGATTAATTCACAAAATTCAAGAAATTCACGAGATTCAAGGAATTCATGATAAGGAATTCCGTGAATTCCTTTATTTTTGCGAATGCATTGAATTCTGTGAATTATTTGAGTTGCGTATTTCCACTGAATTCTGTGAATTCCTTGTATTTCGTGTATTCCTTGTATTCCGTGAATATCTTCTATTTCGTGAATTCCTTGAATTTCGTCAATTCTTCCGATTCCGTAAATTCCTTTAATTCCGTAAGTTCCTCGAATTCCTTGAGTTCCTCCAATTTCATGAAATCCTTGAATCCCGTGAAATCCTTAGATTCAGTGAAATCAAATAATTTTTGCAAATTCCGGACCCGAATATTCCCAGGATATTTGGGTAACCCAAATCGCTTCGAGAAGAACTTTTTCAAGAACTTGAACCAGTTCAAGAACCTGAAGTTTCCCGAGCCCCGTCGAACATCGGACTTTGGGCTTTTTGCAAACCCCTAACGATCAGGTTGTCATCTAACAGGTCAGGAACTTACGGTGACCAGAACGAATTGACAATTACCTGTTCATGGAAACCATGCGTATGCTAATATATGGAGTATTCGTATTGACATTCTCCTAGTTCATTAGATGGCATGCAATATTCCGGGAAGCTGATAGTGATTCGCATTAAGTGATTGCAGCGCTTTTAATTATGAATACCTGCCAGCGACATGCGACCTGCTAAACACCCTTACTTATCTAATTCGGATCTCAAAATTATTTATTAAATAACTTGCACAGTTGGGCTCAGACACAGTAATTTTGTGCACAGTTGTACCCCTCGCGAATTGAGGCGTGCAGAGTTGGGAGTATCCCATCTGTGCACGTGAACCGTTCGTAGGGTAGCATCTGTGCACGTCGACATTTAGACGTGCAGAGTTGGGAGTGTCCCATCTGTGAACATATAAATTTGGACGTGCACAGATGGTCTGATGCACAGTCATGCCTGTGGCCATCGACGTGCACAGATGGGCTTGTGCACAGTTTCTCCGTGCACAATTGTACCCTTCCCTGTCGGGTTTTTGCTGAGTCATAGATTTATTGAGTGCTTGCTTAAATGTATTTACACATATTTTCAGTCAGTTTATATATAGGTTCTTATTAGGTCTAAATTATATACGTAAGCAGGTCGCTCTCTGCTAGCAGTTATCATCAATTAAAATCACCATAATTACTCCAATCGAATCGCTATGTTCTTCATTGAATTTTCGACGATATGTATTAAGTTTGGAGAATATCAATACGGATTTCCTGTCCTTAGTATATTGATGAGTTATGAGAACAGCGATCTTTTGATTTGTAGCGGGTATTTGATAATGTTATCACGTTTGAAACAAGAGACTTATAGCCGTTAATGGAATATAATACTAGTAATAGGAAGTTGGGTTGGGTGACGGACAACTGTGCAGGGAACAACTGTGCACGAGCCCATCTATGCACGTCGAGGGCCACTGGTACAAATTTGCACGTTGTTGGAAACTGGCATAAGTGTGCACTAGGGTGACCAGAAAAAAAACTTTGGGTTTTCTTAGGAGCGAAAGGCAAATAAAGGTAGTTTATGCGATTCTAGAAGCCAAGTTTTCTTTTCTTTTCGATTTTAAACAATATTTAGGAGTGCCCCATCGTCTTTGAATGTTGTTATTGCAATAGCTGAGAATTTTGGTAAGCGAAGAGTCGATCGTAAAAGTGCAATCTCTGAAAAAGGGACATATAACTATCGAAAGCTTTGCCGTGAAAGGGTCTGCTTTGTGAGTTTATGGTGTCAAGACCCACTGTGGTCGACTTTTATGGCCGAGCTGATGAGCGTTTCGCCCTGAAAATTGAACAGCTTAAGTCGTAGACCTGTCAAATTTCAAAAATTTACTCAGATTTGTTTTCATTATTGCAGGCTTATTTATTTATTTCCCAATCTGCTTTTTCGGAAAATGTGATTTTTAACCTTCTGGAAAAATATTATTAAAATTTCAGTATAAGATATAAATTATTAGGGCCGATATAAGGCTTCAAAAACAGTAGAAAACAGTGAAAATGGCACTTCTCAAGAAAGCGTAATTAATATTTTATATGAAATTTTCATTGAAAAACTGCTTTTATGTGGATTCTGAGTACCTGAAGAACAGCATATGTACAGTTCAAATTAAAAAGTGGATAGCTTCATGGTTGAAATATTAAATGAAAAAAAGTTGGGTTTGCCCATGTTCATAACATAAGAACTTCAAAGACGATGGGTCACCTCTAAATATTATTTAAATTAGGAAAAAAACCTGGCTTCTACAATCGCATAGACTACCGTTATTTGCCTTGCGCTTGTAAGAAAACCAAAAGTGTTTTTCTCTGGTCACCCTAGTGTGCACGTGCACAGATGGGACACTTCCGACTGTGCCAGTCTCAATCAATATCATCAGTAGAGTTGTGCGAAAAACTAAAAAGCTTGGATGGAGTGAGCTCAACTTTTTCGGGCCGGGTTCTAATTGTTTCGGGTACTCGAAGATTTCGGGAACCTGACCTGTCTTGGGTTCTCAGCACCAACCGAGTACTCAAAATCCAAGAAATTTACAGAATTCACGGGAATTGCGAAAATTATATGAATTGCGGGATTCAGGGGAATTGCGGAATTCAAATAATACAAGGAGTTCACGAAATACACGGAATTCACGTAATTCACGAAATTCGCGTAATTCACCTAATTCACGAAATTCAAGGAATTCACGGAATTTAAGGAATTCATGGAATTCGCGGAATTCAAGTTATTTACAGAACTTAAGGAACTCACAGAAATCAACGAATTCAGGGAATTCAATGAATTCACGAAATTCGTTGAGTGCCGTACATTCCTTGGATTCATTGAATTCAGTGTATTCCTTGAGTTCGGTGTTTTTCTTGCCTCCCGTGTATTACTTGAACTCCTCGAACTTCTCGAATTCCGTGAGCTTCGTGAATTCCGTGAATTTTGCGCATTCTTTGAATTTCTTGAATTTGGTGAATTCTACAATTTGATAGATTCTTTGAATTCCTTGAATTTCTCAATTTCTGTGTATTCATTGAATTTGTTGTATTCCTTCAATTCCGTGTATTCCTTGTATTCCGTACGTTTCTTGAATTCGCGAATTCCTTGAATCCCGCGTGTTTTGTGACTTCCGTGAACTATTTGAATTCCGCGAAGTTCTTCAATTCCTTGGCTGTCTTGAATTTCCTGAAATTCTTGAAAGCCTTAAATTCCCTAGATTCTCGAAATTCCTTATATACCGTAAATTATTTGACTTCTGTGAATGTGTTGAATTGCACGGATTTTTAAGCACCACGAATCCATTGAATTCCGTGAATTCCGTGAATTAAGCAATTTCGTTGAATTCTGTAAATTCCTTGAATACTGTAAATTCTTCGAATTTCATAAATTCGTTGAATTACGTAAATTCTCTAAATTCCGTAAATTCTTGGAATTCTGAAAATTCCGTAATTTCCAGAAATTCCTTAAATTCCTTCAATCCCAGGAAGTCCTCGAATCCTGTCAAATCAAATCACTTTTAGAATTTTTGGACCCAAACTTTTCGGGTACATTTCGAGTATCAAACTCGCTTCGAGAACCCATAAATTTCAGGTACAGGAACTTTTTCGAAAACTCTAACCTGTTCGTGCATAGATGGGAGGGTCCAAACTGTGCACGTCCACAGTTGGGAGTGTCCCATCTGCGGACGTGAAACATGAGTTGGGTAGTATATGTGCACGTGCACAGTTTTGCTAGTTGACAAAGCCGTGCACATTTGTGCCACCGGCCATTAGGGTGCACAGTTGGCCTCCTCTACAGCAAATTCGTACACAGTTGTACACCTCGCAAATATAAGCGTGCACAGGTGGGATAATCCTATATGAGCACGTGAACCGTGCGTAGGCTACCATCCTGTGCACGACGAGATTTAGACTGCACAGTTAGGGGTGCCCATCTGAGCACGTTATCCGTTGTTAGAGTACCATATGTGCACGTCAAAATTTCGATGTGCACAGATGTGCCTGCGGCCATCGACGTGCACATATGGAGTGGTGCACAGTTGCTCCTTTTACAGTTGTACCCTTCCCTTCTAGGGTTTTCCGAAGGCATAGATTCATTGAGTGCTTGCTTAAATGTGTTTACACATTTTTTCAGTTAGTTTAAATATAGTTTTTCATTAAGTCCGAATTAGATACGTCAGGGTGTTTATCAGGTAGCCCACAACCTGCAGTTATTTGTATTCAAATACGCCATAATCACTTATTTTAATCCTTATGATATTTATTGAAGATTGTATGAAATGTACGGAAGTTGGAGAATATCAATACGGCTTGCCCGTACTTCAATTTATTGATGAGTTCTATTTACAGCGATCTTTTTTTTTTGTTCCACATACGTGATCTTATAATTACACTTGGAATTAGAGACTTAAAATCGTTAGCGAGATGCAACATTATTTATAAAATTTTAGGTCTTTCCAAATCCATAGACTGATTGACTCTCTGCTTAAATGTTTTTACACATATGTTTCAGTAAGTATATATAGTTTTTTATTGTATCCACATTAAATACGTAAGGGTGTTCAGCAGGTCGCTCGCAGCCTGCATTTATTATAATTTAAAAACTCCATAATAACGTAATTCGAGTCCCTATGATTTTGCTTGAAGATTGCATGATATGAATTGAACTTGGAGAATATCAGTACGGCTTACCTGTACGTTAACATCTTGATGGATTCTTTTAACAGCGATCTTCTGATTTGTTTCGGATACGTGATAATTATAATTAAGCTTGAAACTAGAGACTTATGGCGTTCAGCGAAATATAATAAAAGTAATGAACTCCTATCTAATACAACGCTGCAGAAGATTGGTGACATTCTTAACATAAAACATCAACCAATTGCGACTCTCGGTTTCCTCTCCTTATCCCCCCCGTACCAAGTAACAGAAGTGTTGGTGGGACTGACGTTACAACAATGATTTTCCACCGTACGGTGAATCACTTCTTAATTCGCACATGATTTTCGACTCGCAAAACAAAATACACGCATAAAGGTGGTAGTTGGGTGTACAATTTGAGCCATGAATAATACAAACAATAAAATATTTTTGGAATGAACGGAAACTTTGATCGACTAAATGCATACACACGGTAAACGTAAAGGTCGAGTTTCAGGCGATCAATTGAGATTGGGTGTTTGGAATACTAGAGGAGTGAATGATCTTAAGATAAGAGAACTACGAAAAACTATGCACATAAGGAAACTAGATATTTTATGTGTACCTGAGACGAAGTAAAAGGGTCGCCAATGTGGAAAAATAGAAAATGGGGTATTGAAGGGCGTGTTTGAAATCTGGTCAGGTGTAGATAGCGAATCACATGGTAGTCAAGGGGTTGGTTTAATTATTATGAATGAAAAAGCAAGACAGCATCTCAAAGATTATAAGTAGTAGGACTCCACTATAGGCAGATACCCCTTCCATTACTCCTTAACCCCCCTCACTGCACTATGGTGCTGACCCCCCTCGCCCAGATAGCATATTACATACATAAGTGTTTAATTGACTAGTGTCTCACGATTCAATCACTTTTCACTGACCTATCTGACGAAAATTTCAGGGAGTCCACTATAGTGCTACTAACTACCTTTCACTTTTTATGTAAAATTTAAGGTCATCTGAGATAAAAGTTTTTGTAGATGGAATATTTCTTTTCAATTTATGATTTAAATAATTTTTTTTTTTCGTAGGTTCAACTTATTAATTAGCTAATTTCCATATACATCCGAAGTCTCAGTCTGTAATCTTTTTGCATTCCATCTGTAGAAGGTGCAATTTCCCCGTAAGCCAAGAAGATGTTTAGGTACAAGAGACGAAAGGCCGTAGCTGTTAAAGTAGGTAGATCGTCCATTGTTTTCGACGTACATGGCAACCCAGTAACTACCAGGCTGTTTGTGGCCATCTGTATTAGCAACAATCGCAGCTAATTTTTCCCAATGCTTTAGAGTCTGATTAGCTGGAAATACACCGATTGTCTGTGCTTCTGTGAGACGAAGTACTTGTAGTATCTGGAGACTGTTCATACTTTATTGATAAGTCTACAGTATCCTCGGCTGAATCTTCTGGAACGGATGAAAGATTATAAGGTCCATTTGTTGTTTTTGATATAAATGAACGCATGCTACAGGCTGGCGTTTTCTTGTATGAGGTCGAGAGTATTCCATTTAGTCGTTCCTTCTCAATCCACTTTTTTAGCCTGAGCGCATTATTAAGAGAATTTTTTAGATGACAGTTGCTCCCAGTGGGACCCTGCGGTGGTTGTTAACCTTTAGTTTTTAATTATATATATATGTTGGACATCCATCTCACGGCTGTGAGACGTGGTCATGAATGGGATTCACTGCTGTCCTACTGGGAGTTGATGTCATTTTTTAGATGAAAGTTGCTCCCAGTGGGACCCTGCGGTGGTTGTTAACCTTTTGTTTTTGATTGTAGATATATATATATATGTATATGGATCATACAAAAGACTTCTCTGAATTGCAGCCGAAATTATGCACGGCCATGTCAGCGAGTTAGTTGGCGATTTTTTTCTTATATGTTGTAGGTGCCCAAAACCACAAAAAAATGCAGAATTAGATTTTTAAAAAATTGCCTTTATTCTTATGAAATTCAATATATGAACACATGTGTAAGCATACAAATGACTAAATTACAGAACAATCAATTGTCACATTGCGGCATCTCTTATTTGGAAAAAGGAGATGAGGAAAGAAGTTGTTGAATTCCTATGGAAATGCAAAAAACGAATCTCTTTCTGAAGTAATCAAAAATTGAAACATAGGATAGACATTTGACTGTATCAAATAACGTACTGAACCCTAACTCAACATAACTTAATTTAACACAAGTAAACGTCTTCCACCAGAATTTCTTGGTACCATCGGGTCCTGTAGTGAAGCAGTTCTTCGTGCCTCTTAGTGCTTTCTCCACCTCTTTGGCGGTGATTGATAGAGATTCCTGGTAGATCCTCAGTCCTTGGGCCAACTTTCGGACTCTTGCCCATGCAATCTTCTTATTAAGTTGATGCAAGCATCTCTTGGTCTTTTGGTCCATCGTCGGTTTTAGCCTTCGATTTGAATCAGCCAAGGCTCTCACCGCACCATGAATTAAAAAATTGATGGTTCAGAGGTAGTGCTCCTTCGAGAAATCCGCATGCAAGGAGGCATCAATTTCAGACTGTTCTTGGGGCGTAGGTGGAACCTGGATGTGAATATTCCTGCTTGTCCTAAAATCGCTATCATCTTATTTCTTCCCCCCAGAATATTCGGTTAAAAATACTATCCTAGTGAACGGTCCTGTTGGAAGCATGAAGCTATCGCTGCTCCATAAACTCAAAACCATACCGCTCCATTTCCTCAAGAAACACGAGAATTTCGCGGGCCTGTCTTTTTGATTATGTGGTACTCTATGCCCATCTATCTCACGTCCATGAAATGTGGCCATAGGTACGATTTATCGCAGTTCTAATGGCAGCCTGTCGTCTTTATCTATGGGAGTTGCTCCCAGAAAGACCTGGCAGTGGTTGTTCAATCTAATTTTAGATTAAAAAAAAGGTTAAAAATCCACCTCAATGTCGCACTGCTTTCTTTACTTCAGCTTTTAGAAGTGAAGCATCTAGATGGAGTAATGCACTTTCCTCATAGAGTGTGTTCAAACAAGTTATAGGTCTGTAATTCTTTGGGTTGGACAAGTTGCCTTTTTTCTGTAGGAGTATAGTGCGTCCAACCACCAGTTGCTGCGGAATCGTCGTATCCGACTTTAAATAAGAGGTGAATGTGCGGGCCAGATGTTGGCGAGTTTAAGTAAACTTCTTGCACTGGAAGTTCTTGATACCATTTGGTCCTGCAGTGGAAAAGTTCTTCATGGCCCTGAGTGCTTTTCTCACCTCTTCAGCAGAGATTGATGGAATTCCTGCTTAGATGTTATGAGTTTGTCGTAAAACTCCTCAAAGTGAATGATTTTATCAGTATCTTCTTTCGACTCCAGTCTTCTTAGGATCTTGTATACCTCTATCCAAAAAGTCTCTACCTCGTTGGTCTTGGGCGCATTTTCGACAGTAACAGGAAGATCACTGAAGATGTGCGATGGGTCAGTGAAAAACTGTTGATTCTCCCTGACCCACCTCTCCCTCTTCTTCATATTTCTTCTTGTATCAGATAACGCCTGTATTTTGTCACCAATATGCTGTTTGATTGTTAGCAGTTTTGGCTTGTTCAGTGTGTGATTGTAGATCCTCAGTTCTTGGGCGAACTACCAAACGCTTTCCGTGAATCTTCTTATTCAGTTGACGCAAGCGTATTTTGGTCACCATGAACTGGACAATTGATGGTCCAGAAGTCAGACTCCTTCGAGATATCCTTACGAAGGGAGGCATCCATCTCACCCAGATTTTAGGACTTAGGGGTAATCTGCATGTCAATGTTCCTTCTTGTCCTGAAATCGTTATCATCCCTCAGAAAGTGTCTGCTTTCTGCGGTTGGTCTTAATGTCACTTCCTCATCTTCGTCTGCAGCTTGTTCAAGCAGCGTTTGGGGAAACGCTTCGCGGACATATCCATTTTTCAAGAGATAGGCACATTGATTTCGCAAAGACTGATGCAAAACGTTCTGAAGCTCTGGTTGTTTCTGGCACCACAGAGTGTGCATACGCGACATAAAGCCTCCGCGAATAGGTACAATGCTGGCATCGTAGCAGTATAGCCAGTCATCCTTAAGTTGCTGCGTCCACTCAATGTGGACGTTTCGCCGGTGCGTCGTTGTGTTTGCATATAAATTATTTTCAGCACCCCGAACGCTAGGGCGATCGGTGCTGTTTGCCGACCGATTGTCGGGTGCTCTACGCTTTCGATCGTTTTGAAACGCATCTACGACTTTTTGGTGGTTTGATGGTGTTGTTTTTCACACGAACAGGTAGGGAAGGTTTCGTCCATTTTTGCAGATCAACGCATGCAAGAATAAGGCTGTATACGCACAGAGGTCGCCCAGTATCCCATAGTCACCGTTCATATATACAGGGTGTCTCAGACCAACCGTTCACCCCTTTCAAAATCTAAAATACCTAATAAAATTAAAAGTAGAATACCTTGTTATAGTAAATGGACTATGCCTAATCGATTGGAGGTATTTTTAACTTCCGGCTTCCACCGGAAGTGGCATATTCGGACCCGAAGTCATTTTTTAAAAATGAAATTACATATTTTTCTTTATTGATTTCAATTCTACGGTAAAAAGTAAGTAACTATTGCCGGCACTTTTTTTCCTAAATCATCGTTTTCCACCCCGAAATACTTTCTGAAGTCTAACTGAGCCGTCGTTCATTTTTCACGTCAACTCATGCTTATTCAGTCCGCCTTTGGAATTTTAAAATACAATTTTCAAGAATACACTTCGGAATGTCCTTCGACTGATAGAGCAAGAGAAATATAAAATTCTATTTAAACCAATTTTTTATTAATCGTCACTCCACGGGATAACACTAACATTTTGGAAGGCATTTTCAGGAGGAAAGCGACGTTTTGGAAAAAAAAATTTCCTACAAAAGTTACTCACTTTTTCCCGTAGAATCGAAATCAATTAAGATACATATATCATGCCATTTCAAAAAAATAACTTCCGTTCCGAATAGGCCACTTCCGGTGGGAGCCGGAAGTTAAAAATACCTCCAATCGATCAGGCACAGTCCATTAACTATTAGTAGGTACTAAACTTGCACTTTTATCAGGCATTTCAGATATTAAAAGGGGTGGACTGGTGGTCTGAGACACCCTGTATATCTTTCATCTTGAGACATCGAAATATCTGAAGAAATATGCATTCAACAAAAGAAATGTCCCTTATAACAACTTTTTATTTTCGAGGGGCAAAATCGACCACGGAAAATTTACCCCACCCACCACCCCCTGGGGCGGGAGCCGGGTAGGTTAAAAATTTTAGTTGGGAAACTATTTTTTTTTATTTCAGATTCAGATTTCTCATAAAAAAATACGTAAGTCTGATATGAAAGTCTTTTTTTCGATTTGTGACAGATGGCGATGCATTGGCGAAAAATGACATTGTTGCCTGTTCAAGGAATGCGCTTCCAAACGAAAGATAAAGATGTCGCCCACAAAGGTGCAGCAATTACAAAATGAATAATAAAATTGATTTTTTCTCTCTGTGCCCTCTTCGATCCACAGCGAACGCAACTGGAATCATGTACTAGAAGTAAGGCCGCTACTGTACATCTTTCATAATAGCAAATAAAGTAGACGGATCAAGAACAAGGACGACGTGGTGAAGGCAGAGATCTGCGATTCCAAATGTCGCTCTACGCATGAATTCGGCCAATCAGAGCACGACCCCACTACTAGACCCGGGTTGGCACACTCGGCTGGCAGTCGGTCGGCAGCTACCTCCTCTACCACAACTCCAGCTACTCCAACACCCGGCCTGACGGGCTCGATCGCACAAACGCATAGGGCAATCGCTGGTCGCCCCCCACCATGTCCTACCCGACTCGCGCACTTGGCTTGTCACGTGTAGTCATACATGAAGGGGCGTCGCGCCACGAAAGCAGAAAGTCGTTCGACGGATACTTGGTGTGCAAGTCCGACATTTTCCCAGCGCTATACGAGTTACCAGCATCCGACAAGCAAGGTCGTGATCGCCACTCGCAACGTTACCACGAGCCATTGGAGCCTTGCTCGTACAGTGCCTGCCAGAAAGCTCTCGGAAACCACTCTACGTACTTCATCACTACGGCCCTCAATATTGGCTTGATTCTCTAGTGATCACCACATCGTGTGCCTATTCAACACTGTCCGGATTGCCACGAGCCACTTCCTTGGGGACTTGCTGTGGCCCTTTCGCATTTTTTCTATCTGTTGCGCTTCAGGTACCTCATCCATCCGAATGGGTTCGCATTAAGGAGGAGGACCCTTCGAGAAGGAGGAAAATAGGCCAAAGTGGAGACGTCGGCGCACCTACTAGCGTCGGGTGGAAAAATCTATCCAAACACTCACCGACGCATATACGCCCGAAAAGACAGATTTAAGCGTTAGCACGTCCAGCGTACTTAGTGTTCCTGATTGCAGTAATTCAAGGGCCCCTCAATCCCTGCAACCAGATGAGGATCGCGGGAAGAAGCCACTCGCAGGACACCAGGAAGTTCCGAAATCCAATAGCCCTGCGGTGAGGGTCCTTTCCTCCAGTGGCACCTTGGGGAGCGAACAATCTGAGAGGTACACTCGCTACCCCCTCTAGTCCTCCACCAGAACTTGTGGTTCGAGCAGCCAGGAGCATAGACGATCAACCCGCAAGACACGTCTTCACGGACTTTGCACATTGCAACGTGTCCTCCTGTCGCAGTTACGCCGCGCCCTTCCTTCCAGGACCTTCCTCCTCGACGAGCATCCCCTATTTCGCTTTTTTCTTTTTCATCGCGTGTCCCCACTTCAGAAGATACTTCAAGTGTATCTTCAATAGAGAGTATGACCCATGGATCGAGGCCTCCGATGACGACTCATCGCGTCAATGTCTCGACCCCACCCCCATCAATGTCGGACATTGAGATCCACGACAACAAGCCTGACCCCGAGAGCGTGAAGGCAAGTCTATATTAACCTGATTATCTCAAGCCTATGAGTTTACAATCCGTAGTAGAACTAGACCCCCAGAGCCCCACCGAGGCTGACATAGAATCCTTCAAAGAGATTGCAGTTGACCTGCTTAATCTTACCAAACTGACATCCTCAATAATCGCCTATGCTATGCCAGAATCCACCAGACTCCCCCCGCAGCACCAGTACCAGTAGCCTTCCCCAGTCGAGCCCTATGATCCGGCGTATCCCGGCCTAGATGAGTCAGCTCCCCGAGAACTCCAAACGGAACAGGAATCCAGCGACTCGAATGACTGCGACGCCCTGGTAATCAGTGCGCTTCCTATGAATCTATCCCCAGGAAAAAGCGAAGCGGAAAAAGCGGGAGCATTTTTCCCCTCGTGGACTTCACCCCTCAAAGAGGTGGTCGTCGTATAACAGAGGGCATTTGCATCCAACCACGGGTAAAGCTATTGCGAATAGATGCAGTAAACCCGACAGCAAGGTCACGGGAAAAAGGAAAGTTGTGGGAGAAGTGCTTCGAAGACGGTAAACTAAAAATCCGCCGCAGACCACAGAATCCACCCAGGGAATCGAACCAGACCTCCCCTTACGTTGAACCACTGCATTTTCGCCCCGCTGCAGCCAGTTCCGGACCTCATCGGTCATCACCCCTGATACAATCAGTGGTAGCTCAGGTGCCTAACACAGAAGGGGGGGGGGGGGTCCACGAGCCAGAAACTAAGCGTAGACGAAGCTAGAAAGAGGAGACCCCCAGACGTGGAGGCGTTTCTCGCACCCCGGAACCTAGACCGGTCCTTCTTAGGATCCCTGAACATCGGCCCTTTTTAGGGCCATAAAACATTTAATCGAAGAATCCAGGTTCTAAAACATTTGACTTAAATTAACCGGTCTCTTGTATCGTTCCTATGTGTTACAATCCACCCCCCAACTTCCCAGTCAACATTGTACGTTACCTTCACCCCTTGCTTTCTTGCCCCCTAATTTAGACTTACGGATTGGTTTGTTTGGTTTCGTTCTGTTGCTTACGTTGAAAAATAAATAAATACATAAATATTTCAATGTACTTTTCAATGTGCTCCAGTTTCAAAAACGGTTTCAGCACTGGGTTTATCTATTCAAAGCCGGTAGATATCAGACGGCGTTGTATCGCCTTGACAAAACTTTTTGGGCTTTCCGAAAATTAATAGGTGGGTTGTTTTCAAAAACCTTGTTAATCATGTTATCCTTCTTTTCCATGGTCACACGTGTTTTACCTCCCAATTTCTTGAACAGTCGACAATGTCATATTTTTCCAAGGCAGCGCCATCTGGCGCGAATCATAAAAAACTTTTCGAATAAACCTGACGTAGTTTTTAATGTGAAATCTGAATCTGTAATGACAAGTATAGGTTCCCTAATGATATTTAAATTTTAGCCCCCCTCCCTCATGCTCCCAAGGGGTGAAGTGTGGGGTTCATTATTACGGGGTCGCTTTGCCCCTTCAAAAAAAAAAAGTTTTCTTCAGAATAATTTCTTCAATTAAAATTTAATATTCTTGACTTTTTTAATAAATTATAAATTATTCAACAATTTCTTCGAGCTTACTTCTCGACAATCCTTAGAGCTAGATTTAGTTGCACTGCATTCCCAACGCAGATATTGAGATCATCCATGTAAAATATAAGAGTGAGCTTAAGCTTTCTATATCCTGGTTTGCCTCAGAAGTACCATTGGGAAATGCGCAGTGCGAGAGATAGGGGAAATACTGTGAGGCAAAAGAGGCGAGGGCTCATGGTGTCGCCCTGTAAAACGCTTCTCTAAAAGGTGAAGTTGTTAGTTGTCTCACAATGTTTTCCAGATGAGATAGAAAATGTAGTTTTCCAAAGGGGCATCATCCTCTTTTTGAACCTCCCTATGTGTGGATAAACCTCTGGGCTTTCCAACAGACAGATAATGAGTCTCTACGAGGTTGAATCGAAAGCTTTACGACAGTCAATCCAGATCATCGATAGACAGCGCTGGTCGGATCCTACGTCTTTGCACACGCCTCTTTCTATGAGCAGGTTCACCCAACATCCTGCTATTCCTTTCCTTCAGCCGCGTTGTTCGTACGTCTCTCGCCACACAAGTCCAATTATCTGAACTATCCTGTCGTTCAGGATAGCTGTGAAGATCTTATACAGTGAGTTCAGACAAACTATTGGCCTTTATTCTTAGGGAATTTTCATCTAGGGAAGGAGCACTGTGCGTCCTTCCACCAACCACTTCGGAATAGGCTCTTCCGACTTTAGATATAAGGTGAAAATTCGGACCAGGTGCTGGTGAGTAAAAGAAAACTTCTACCACCATAAGGTCTTGATCCCATCTGGTCCCGACGCGGAATGATTCTGCATACCTCTTAATACCTTTTTTTACCTTTTTGGTAGTGATAGGTTGGCATTCCTTCTCAGGGTTGGGCGGATGGTCAACTGTAACTAGAGGGTTTTTGAATGGTCGAGATGAGTTAGAGAAAAACTGTTTATTTTCTCTGGACCACCTCTCCCTCCACTTCAGACTTCTCCAAGCGTCAGATAGTACGCGTACTCTGTCATCGATATGCAGTCTAATGGACAGCAGCTTTGACTTCTTGAGCGTACTGTCCGTATTGCAACCTGCGGACCCTTTCTTGCATCCACGTTGTTCAAATATTGCACTCCATACCAAGTCGATAGATATTAATATCCTCTCTTTGAAGATGCCAGTGAATAGCTTGTAGCTGGTGTTTAAACAAGCTATGGGCCTGTAGTTCTTTCGACTTGACGAATATGCGGTCTTAGGGGTCAGTACCGTGCGTCCTTCCACTAACCATTGCGGGATGGGTTGTTCTCCGTTAAAGAAAGTAGTAAATATGCAAGATAGATGTTGGTGCGTAGAAGTAAACCTCCTCCACCAAAAGTTGTTCATTTTATCTGGCCCTGGCGCTGAAAAGTTGTACCAATGAACGACAAATTTTCAATAAACTAGTAAAATTTTCAATCAAATAGATGAATTTTTAACCGAGGAGATTGAATTTCTATAAACAAACAACAAAGATTAATATTGCACCACGAAAGACCAAGTTTCTACAAAATACAGAAATGTCTAACCAAACATCTGAATTTTCAAGCAAATGAGATAAATGTCAAAGCTAACATAAAATAGTTTAATTTTCTCCTCAAGCATTCAATCTAAATGAAAATGAAACGGATTTTCAATAAAATAGTTACATTTTTAAGCAAAGAACTTAATTTTTAACTAAAGTAATCTACTAAAAAAATACATTTTTTACCCAATAGTTGACCTTTCTCTCAAAAAAGACAAATTTACAACAAAAGAGAAGAATTTTTAACACAACAGTTAAATTTGAAACCGAACAAAGGAATTGTCAACCAAGTAGATTAAATTCATATCAAAGAAAGATACGTTTTCAGCAAAAAATGTCATAGTTAAATTTTCAACCAAAACTATTAAATTGCTACCCAAAAAAGATCAATTTCAACAAAAGACATGAATTTTCAACCAAAACTTTAATTTTGAAAGAAGTTTTCAACCTAGTTATTAAATCTCCAACAAAACGCAGAAATTTGCAAAGAAATGGCTGATTGTTTAACTGAAGAAGATAAATGTTGAACCAAAAATAGAACTGCTGAATTTTCACTTCAAGAAGTTAATTTAGAAAAGCAACAAAATTTCAAGAAAATAGTTACATTTTGAGCAACAAAAAAAATGGGTTCTAACTGAAATTATGAATCGTCAGAGAAAAATTATTTTGAACGAAGTAGTTCCACCTTCAAGTGAGTTGAAAATGTATGCTTTATGTTTGTTTATGTTAAGAAAAATATTTAAAGTACGGTGTCGGATGATTGCAAACGTGTCGAGAGAGTCATATTGAATTTACTTCAATTTTCTCGCTATAATTTAGAAACTTCTGTGAATTAGGTACAACGCTTTCATATCATATAGGATTTCCTTTGAAATCTGCAATAAGATGTTGGAAAATGAACCGAGCTTTTTCATTAAAGAAAGGATATTTCGTACGCGCGTAGCGCACACAAGTTTTATGTAAAAAAAATGGTTAATAACTAATTTTTCGCTAAGTCAGATTCATATCTTTGGAATATTTGTTTTGAACAAAAAATTTTCTCGATAAAAATATCATTATAAATAAAAATGCAAAGTAATAAATATCAGTGCCAGTAGGACAGGGTGCAGATGTATTATCTGCGTGCTATGCATCCCTGAACTAAGGACCCAGAAGCTACGTGCTGCTGGTCTTCAAAGACCGCTGCGACTCTTTGAATGTGCCGCTATCCTTCAATGAAGCAGACACCTCTATTTTATCATTTTTGATCAAACATTTTTACATGACTGAATTGACAGAAAATTAATGCATTTTTTCGATTTTTATTCCTTATCGAAGATGCAGTAGTACGGCAAATAATTTTTTTCTTGTAAACTACTTTATAGTCAAGCTTATGAAAATATTTTATTTTCTGAAACACATTCAAGTTTTCAAGGCTTTGAAGAATAAGCGACAATTTTTTCAAAATTTTTAAGGCAAAATTGACAATACATGAGTTTCTCAAAGTTGACATCTGTACCCGAAGCGCCTTATTTGGGTTGTTTACGGCAATTAATCGATTACAGTTTTTAACCAGATTTTTGCACAATAACCGCATAAAATGTAATCAGAGACGTATTTAACGTGCACATGACACGCTCTGCACCTATCGCTGCAAACTTTTTGACGTAAAATGTGGTCACGGTATACTAAGGTGGAAATGACTCCATCCTGGCATGCGAAAATGAAACCCTCTGTATCTGAATTAAGTTGTGATGATCTGAGGAAAGCAAGAGTCTGTTCCTTCCACAAGGACTGCATCTTGCATCTGCTTCAGAAAGACTCCTTCACTGATCTTACATCCTGAATGCGACTTTTAGGCACGCCCAGGTATGTATATGTCTCTCCAGTGTCAAAATGTATAATAATACTTATATGACACTGGAGAGACCTATACATACCTGAACGTCCTCAAAGCCGCATTCAGAACGTAAAAGCAATGAAGGAATCATTCTGAAGCAGATGCAAGCATCTTCTTTGACAGATTTGGTCTTCAAATCTATCGGCGTTGAACAGGGTGTCTGCTATTGACATGCTTGCCATCCCGCTTCTACACTACTCGGTTGGGGTGGTTCAATGGACGAAGAACGAGCTTAAGGCCCTTGATATCGCCACACGCAAGATCATTCATATTCATAAGAGCTTGCATATCTCGCGCCGTCCAGGCAGCCGCGGACTTATGAATCTCCAATGTCTTTATTACCGAATTGGCCTAAGTGCAGCTCACATCGTTGCAAATGGGAGAGATCCTCTCCTAAAAATGATCAGGAAACACGAGATGATTGGCAAAGGAGCGTTCCTTTACAAAGCCGTGGAGCAGGCCGCCGAGACCCTTGGCCTTAATTTTAAGATTAGGAGTGAGAAAAGTGCATTAATCCATCTAGACGCCTCACTTCAATAAGCCGAAGTAAAGAAGGCATTGGTTGAAAAATTTCGCCCACAGCTACTCGACAAGAAAATGCACGTAAACTTTTACAGAAATGTAGAAAAATAGTCTCTGTCGAAGGAGCAAATTTTTGATTGCCTCTGATCATCAGGGCTCAATTTAGCTACAGAGGGTTTTATTTTCGCATGCCAGGACGGTGACATTTCTACCTTAGTATACTGTGACCACATTTTATGTCCAGAAGTTCCCAGCGATAACTGCTAAAAGTGTCATGTTACACGCTGAGTACCTAGAACACATACTATCCGGGTGTCCCACTCGCGCGGGACCGAAGTATCGCTACGGACATAATGCAGCGCTAAGAGTGCATTATTTCCATCTTTTTCGCTCTTACATGCCGAACGCTCCGAGAGAGATACAGTCAATTTTCGAAACGAGAAGTTTCAAATTTTCTGGAACTACGATTTTTGAACGGCAGTCTCCGTTGCACACTCGAGGCCTGACATCGTTCTCCAAGACTTTCAAAAACGAACTATATTCTTTATCGAATTCTACGCTACGGCCGACTACAATATCACTGCCAAGGAGAAGGAAAAGGAGGAGAGGTATCAAGACCTTGTAAGGGAACTGCAAAGACTGTACCCAAAATATTCGGTTAAAGTAGTTGGTCATGTGATCGGTGCTCTCGGAGGTGCGAAACTATCACTGGTTCGTTACCTTAAGGCCATACCCAGGAGCCGAAAATGTGCCAAGGCACTTGCGAGATGCATGCAGGAAGCTGTCATCCTTGGGTCGCTTTGTAGCCTCAAAATGCACGAGGGTTTTGCCGATCGTTTGTTGTGATTTTATAGTACCCTGTGTCCACCCTTCTCACAGTCGTTAGACGTGGCCATAGGTGTGATTCATCGCAGTTCCTCTGGGAGCTGGTGCACTTTTGGATGGCTGTTGGGCCCAGTGGTACCCTGCAGTGGTTGTTTAACCCTTTGTTTGAATTATACATATATATTGGATTAAAAATTTTTAGATGTGATATGATCGATTTCCGTTATGAAATATTTAATTCCTAATAATAATGTGATTGCCAGTGTAGGTGCTAAAATTTGCCTATAATTTGACAATCACCCTTATACATATCACGATTGAATGATTGATTATGGAATTTGTTAAAAGAGAAAATATTCTTAATTATGAGAACGTTTTTAAGTATATAGAAATTCTTCATTCAATAATTTTTATTTTTTGTCTGTTTTTTTATATCACCGTGAATGTATTTCGAACAGCCTAAGTATATCCAATCATTAAAAATAAATTCTTCAATGGCAGAGATCATTACAAAATTATTTTAAATTGTTTTCAAATATAAAATTTCTGATAAAAAAAATGGTTTCTCATTTTATACATGTAAAAATAAATTGTTAATCTCTCCCTTATTATTGGAAAAATTACCCTACTTCCCCTTTTTTTAACTCCGTTTGCGCCTGTGATCCCTGAAATTGTTTGACAAAATACGCGAAATCTACTTCCTATTTTCAGAAACGGCCTCATTTCGTTAAATACGAGTCAGTGAGAAACAATAACAATTCGCGATTGTATCTTCGCCTGCCCTAGGCACGATTCCAAAATTTTTTCCTAGAATTTCAATTTTTGGAATGGTGCCCGGATTTGACTCTTGACATAGTATCAAAGTCTCGTATTCACGTTGTCGACCCTTGGCGACGTAATTAAAAAAGATAATACTATCATCATAATTCTAAATGATACTGCATGAATATGACAATAAAAGCCCGCGAGCACAACATTTTCAACAAAGTTGTTAAAACGGGAAAAAATTCCTCTATTTTAATCTCTATTATAATCTTTTATGCGGAAGTGGTGACTGTTGTGGGAAATTAACGTTCAAGGGTGACGTCATTATAATTCCCAGGTTGGTCCGAGGCCATTCTGGGGTAAAAAGCTGCTTCGCTGGAAAGCAAAACGTCCCCTAAGCTTGAGCTTCTCTCACGGATATGAGGAAATCGATGGCGCATGTTTGACCCTGAAGCTCTCCGTTCCTTTCCCTCATTGTTTACTCAGAGTATCCTTTCATCGACATAAAAAAATTGTTGGTTTAGAAAACAGTCTAACTTATTTGAATCTTATTCCCATTTTATAGAATATTTTTTAGAAATAAATTATTAGGAAAGGGAATATTATGAATTATTTATGCATAGGCAGTAGCAAGGTGTAGACTCTCGGCTCGTTGAGATCTCGAATGTTAAGCACGGCGGGCCCGGTTAACGCTCGAATGGGTGACCGTTCGTGATTCTCGCTTAGTTGTGTTTTTCACTGCGTTGAACTACTATCGAACTTGACGCCAATGATGAATGTGGGCAGTCGATGCTATCCAATATATGTACATTAAAACTCGTCTGTCGGTAACCGGCTGTGGGCAGGAATTTCGGTTTTCTGCAGTTTTCAACTTCTCTAACCAAATGTTCAGGTGAATACGAGCGCTTCTAATACAAATCCTGCTGCAGATGGTAGGGGACTTTAGAAATTAAAAAAGCACCGTATTGAGTACGTCAGACATTTCTTGGAGGCTTATTATGAGGGGGAGTTTAGGAACATAAAAACCTGAAAACATAAAGTAAAAAATCTAATCTATTATTATTTATTTTAATTTTATCAGTTAACGCTAATGATTAATAACTTTCTGAGTCAAACAGGGATCACAGTCAATCGTCCATTTCCCTTTTCCTATATCCCCCCCCCCTATTTTTCTCATAAATCCCTTATAATCTCTATATTGGAAAATTCTGTCAATTTTTCCCCCTTTTCTTCCGGTTTTTTGAAGCTGCGATTAATTGTTCAAGAATTATGAGAAGCTTAAGGTCATTAATAAAAAAATGATGAGTAGCTAAGAGAAACTACGATCCAAATTAATTAATGGGCGAGAGTGAATTAATTAATTAATCTTTTCACACGAAATTAGCATTTTTAAACAAAAATCATCATCAAGGTTCCCAATTTTCAACCATTTTTTTATTTTTTTAGCGTATTACACTGGACATGAGTATTTTTAATAAAAAATTATTAGGTTTCAAAGATTAACATTTTTTTAACAAAAATTTTTTTTCGATTCTGTTAGGGTTTTATTACAGAATATTGATATTTTTTAACAAATATAATTAGATTTTAAAGGTTCATAATGTTTAACAATTTTAGGTTTCGCTGACGTTTTACATCGAAAGTTTGGTATTTTCAAACAACAATCATTATTTTGAATAATTTAGGATCTTTTAATAATTTTGGATTATGTTAGTGTATTGTGTATGTTATCTGAAATTGGAATTTTTTATTTTAAAAAATAATATTAAAAAATATTCACAAGTTTTTAACAATTTTAGGTTTGCATTTCATATTTGCAAACAACAATCATTATGTTGAATAATTTACGATCTTTTAAAAATTTTGGATTATGTTAGTGTATTTGTGTATTTTGTCTGAAATTGGTATTTTTCATTAAAAAAAAAATTATATTCAAAAAGATTGACAAGTTTTCAACAATTTTAGGTTAGTATTTCAAAGAAGATTCACAGCTTTTAACACTTTTAGGTTCTGTTGCGTTTTACACCGGAAATGGATATTTTTATTGAAAAATAATTCGATTTCAAAGAAGATTACAATTTTTTTTTACAATTTTAAGTTAAGCTAGCGGTTTTTAACGGAAATATCAATGTAGATTTCAAATAAGATTAATTTTGAACAATTTAAAGTTATCTTAATGTTTTTCACTGGAAATCGGTTATTTCAAATAAAAATCTGTACATTTGAAAGATGATTCACAATTTTTAAACAGTTTTAGTTTATGTTTTTGGTCTGAAATTGCTATTATTAGTAAAAATCATTAGGTTTAAAAATATATATACAATATTTGAAGAATAATAGGTTATGTTAGCGTTTTTCACTGGAAAAAGGTTATTTTAAATACAAATCATTTGACTTTCTCTCTCGGTATCAAAAATATTTTGCTTGCTTTTCTTTTCTATTATTTTAGATAATAGATACTATGAAATACAAAAATAATTACTTTTTGAAAAGGGGAAATTTTTGTCTTCTAAAACTAGAAACGTGATGAACAAAAATTAATAAATGCATTATTAATTTTTGTTCATCACGTTTCCAGTTTTAGAAAAAAAAATTTCCCCTTTTCAAAAAGTAATTCTCTCCCAATAGTTTTAAATTGGTGGCGCTATCCATGACTTTTTTTGATGAAATAAAAATTACTAGAGTTATAGCGTTTACAAAATTCCAAAAAACAAACGAAAATGAAAATTTAGGGCCAAGAAACGTACGTCAAACTATGCAAGATATGAAAAAAATGAAGAAACAAAATATAAAAAAGATCTACAAATGTGTTATTGCTCTCTTTTTGATGAGATGCGTAGTTTTTGTTTTATTCGTAAAAAATAGCGTTAAAAATAGAAAAATTAAATGTTTGTAAAAATGACGCAAAGTGCGTAAAAAGATGAATAGACAAAAGTTGTGCATTCAAAAAAGATCTACAGATTTGTTAGCAATCACTTTTTGATAGGATGTGTAGTTTCTGTTTTAATCGTAGAAAATAAAATTAAAAATAAAAGAATTAAAATTTTGGACAAACGACACAAGCTATGGAAAAAATTAATAGACAAAAGTTAAACAAAAAAGAGCTATAAAAATTGGTTATAAATAATTTTTTTAAAGAAGCGTAGTTTTTGTTTTAATCGTAAAAAATAGAATTAAAAATAAAAAACTTAAATTTTTTTGAAAAAACACACAAGTGACGAAGAAAATTAATAGACAAAAGTTGTTTCACCAAAAATAATGTACAGATTTGTTATAAACTTTTGTTATAAAAATTTTCTTCGCACCATTTTACGCTAGGATGCATATTTTTGGTCCAAATAGTAAAAATTAACATTGAAAATAAGAAAATTAAATATATGGAAAAACCACACAAGTTGCAATAAAATGTTCAATAGCAAAATTGTTTTTTTTTTCTTATAGTATGCACACTTTTTTAAATCATGAAAACGAGACAATGAGAATATGTATGTTTCAATACTAATACATATTATGAATTTTAATAATAGAAATTTATTGAAATGATACATATTACAGGGTAGTTGAGGATAAAATGTAATGCAAAATAGGAAACAAATATTAAAGTTATCATGACAAATAAAATGTGTACTTTATTTTGCAATATCTAAATTAGCAATCTCAGGCTGAGGTACAGAAATAAATATAATATCCATTTGATATAATAGTGTTGAACATAATGTAGAAAAGTTCGCATTTTGGATAAAATCGAGTGCGAGAGACACGTGATGAGAATGCGTTCTTTAAAGCCGAAGGCGCTTTAACCAAAGAGAATTCACAATCACCAAATTACCTAACAAGCCTTGATTTAAACATCTTTTTGATCACACGATGGTAATCGTCGCAGTCGAGATTAAAAGAAGTCACACTTCATCTCTGTTTTTTGTTTTTGATCATAACAAAAATAGAAATAACACAACAAAAATGATGCAATGTTCTTGACGTAGTAACACTGATTATGATGCAAGAAAAAACTCTTATTATCGGATGCTCGACAATGAATTAAAATTTTCCAATTCCAACATTTGTGTGAATATATCGTTTTTAATGTTTTTATAAACAAAATTTATATCCTTTTGCTCAAATATCGAAATCTCGCACAGTGCGGCAAAAAATGTTCTGTGTACAAATCAATATTTAGCCTACCCTATTCATTCTATTTGGACGTTTTTTTTTGTAATGGAAGCCTTTTAGATTTTTAAAAGATTCGTGTTTATAGAGATTTGATAAAAAATTTGATTAACTTTTTAATAAACAACGAAATTGATTTTCTTTTTTAACTTTCAGAAGTACCTTTTTTCAGATTTTTAGATTTATCGAAAAAGATATTATATCTATGCTAAACTCATATATATAATAAACTTACTTACTTTGCAAGGTTACAAGAATTAATAATGATTTAAACATTTCTCATGAACAAATTAAGAGTTTGGATATTTTTCAAGGAACAGGCTCAATTCTTTTTCAGAATCAACGAAGAACATCATTGTGATGATTTTTCGCTATGATTCTTTCCAAATTTGCCACAATTTTTAATTATTTATACTATTTTCGTGAACAAATTTAGAGGTTGACCATTTTTCAACGAAGAGGCTCAATTTGTTTTCAAAGTAATTAATTATAAATTTATAATGAATAAATAATAAAGTCATACATTTAACAAGTAAATTTGTAAAGTATCCTATTCGATGAAAAATTCCCAAACGCTGAATTTGTTCATGAAAATTATTTAAATATTTAATAATTATTGTAAATTTGCAAACTATCATAGTGAAAAGTCATCGGAAAGGCATTATTAGTTGATTCCGTAAAAAATTAAGCGTATTTGTTGAATAATTAATAATTCTTGTAAATTTGCAAAGTATCATAGCAAGGATTCCTCGAAAATATATTCTTAGTTAATTACGTAAACAAAGATGTAGCCTGTTCCTTGAAAAATCAAAACCGTTAATTTTCTTATAAAATTTATTTAAATAATTATCAAATTTCATCTATTTTCAAATAATCGTAATGAAACATTAATTTCTTTCACATTCGATTCACATATGTAAAATCTTGTTCGGTAAATCTGAAAATCCTTTAAAAAATGGTACTCATGAAAAGTTACAGAACAAATGTCCAATTGCACAAATCTTTCATTTAAAGAAAAAAACGTCCAAATTGAATGAATAGTGTGGGCTAAAAATTGATTTTGAATTTTTTGCACCACTCTGCCTCGCGTAAGATGAACGATCAAACTTATTTGGGTACGTTACACGCAAGGTCAAACCAGTCCATTGTTAAAAACTTCAGCTTGAATTGGAAGAGTTTAATATGTAACTAAAAATAAAGAAATGCGCTGTGACATTGGTTTATTTAAATTTATCTGCTCAATTTGCAAAAACAGTATTCGTGACTTGAAATTATTTGTTTTTTCCGTAAACATTTCCAAGAGATTTTTTATGAGTCATTATTATTGATTTAATAAATGTTAATCTTTAAATTCGGAAGCTAATAAATTTTGGACAAAACTTGATTTTTCCTTAGAAAGATTATTCTTGAAGTTGGAGGTCAAAAAAGTAATTCCAATTTGGCCCAGGGATCGAGATTGGAAGCACAGCGAATTTTTGATTTCCAATTGCGATTCCTTGGACAAGTCGATTTTTTTCCTCGTTTATTTTGGTCACAGGAAAGTTTTTAAATACACGAAAAAATTCTTCTTCCATTTAGACAGATGTTAAGAATTTTTTACCAAAAACAAGGGTGAAATAAATAGGAATTATTTCTTCGAAAATTATTGATTAGACTATTTTAGGATCCCAATACGCTGTTTTTTCGCACAGTGACGATTTCGAATACCAGATTTTCTTATTTCTGAATCATTGTTTAGACATTTCTTTGACGACGATTTAAATATCAAAGTGTTTAAGAAGTATTTCTAAGTGCAGTCGCCGAAGTCTCCGGAAATTCTACAATGATCAAAGCAATCGAAACTATATTTTGTGTGGGATCTTAATATTAAGATGAGGTGGATGTTACATATATTCTCAAGTCTTTTTCGAGTCACACACCTGACAGATCTTGGAATGCATTAACATAACTTTGCCGTAGTACAAATGATGCCTGTTGGTAAACATGACTCACAACACAAATAAACTGAGAGAAATGGAATTTAAAAATTATGTCTTCAGTGCCCATACCCATTCCTAAACTTGTTTTTTAAAAAAAGTTCCATATCCGTTTTCTGCGCGTCTGGGAATGATTCCTAAACGTTTTGTACACTAAGCCGATGCATAGTATCTGCTTTGATATCAGAAAAGATAGTAGATACAGGGTGGCCGTAGGTCAGGGATAGCTTTGAAATCAAGGAATGTTATTGGTCAGGGAAAGTTATGGAAAATTCAGGGATTTTAAAGAAAAAAATCTTGCCAAAGTCAGGTAATTTCTATAAGAGACACTTTAAATAACTGTCAAGGATAATAGTTTTGAAATTTCGATGTTTTATTTCGCTTAGAAAAGATTCTTTGATTCACTATCTGTTAATCAGCGCACTTATGGGCTTGATTCAGTAACGCATTTCTCACTGATTCAAATTTAAAGAATTGTCACTAATTTTTTTCCGTTTTTGCAAGAAAAAAAAACTTTTGGTGGAGGCCTTTGACTTTATTTTTGTAAAGATTGACGTATTTAAATTGATTAATTAATATAATGCAATTTAAAATTGATTTATATTTTATTTGTATCTACCTCTATAATTTTGCACTAATTCAATGATGTGTTGGATCCAACTTTTCGGTTTATTTTCTCCTTGTGCAACATTATTTTAAGGCAGTAGTTTCGTTTCTGTCATGAACACATGAGGCAGCAAGTGCAGAAAATTACGCGGATGTTTATTTAAGGGCAGAGTACGCATATCTGTTGAGAAAATGTTTTCCTTTATGCAGCATGTCAAACTGCCTTCTGAAATAAGATGAACAATAAATGTTTCAGGGAAATTTATTAAAAAATATGGACGTGAAAAATTAATATTTTATATAAATTCGACAAAGAATTAAATACAGATTTGGTTTCACATTTCGCGAAATAACATGATCGACAAAATATGTTGAAACAATTTTTCGTTTCTAGAATCTGTTAACAAAAATTAATAAATAATGTTGACTAAAATTATAAACACATTAGAATATGGCGTAATACAAAACTGGTTTGATGTGATACCAACATTGGGGTTCACTTATCATACTTGTTATGCAAAATACTCGCTGTGAATGACACAGAACTAGAATTCCTAATACAGTACACATGTTAAAATTCGTAAATATGTACTGTCAATTCTTTTTGGTGGTGTAAATTTTAATTTATTTCATATATATTACATCTAAGCATTATCCTTAGTAATTGATCAATTTCAAATTCAAATATATTCAAAATTGGACCATTTCTAATTGAAACTTGTTCAGTTATGTAAATTTATTCAATTTGAACAATTTGAAGCATCAAAATTAAAATTGAAAATGGAAATATTTAAATTAAAACTTTTTTTAATTTCTTGATGTCAAATTTACATCCTTCAAAGATGTATAGAATTTCAAAATGAGAGTCTCAAAATTGGATCGATGTTCAGTAGTTACGTGTTTTGCTTCCTCGTAGAGGAAGCTTTGTAGTCCTTACAATTTTAAATACCCTGAAACCTGGATTTAAGAAACCTGGGTTTACGACGTTCCTAGAATTTCAGTCCTCGGAATTTTTTTGATGCGGCAACCTCGGGGCCGAAAGAGAGGCGGTGCTCAGTCATGCGTGACCAACAGCAGCGTAGCGACAAAGTAGGCAGTACCCTCAGCGCGTTAGTTGCGTCAGTTTGCGTCAGTCGTTAACATGCGTCCAAATCCAACAGAAATGCTTCACACGGCCCTGAATGTTAACGTTTGGATTCCCTGGATTTGTGATCAAGGTCTCTGCAAGCCATGCCCGAAACCGTACTTAAATCCAGGTTCCAGTGGATTGTTTAAAATGATTTAATTAGGCGTTTCTCAGTTCAAATGTCTAATACAACGTTCTAAGCGATTGTCTGTGAATGTCTGCCGCCCTTTTTTGTTAACACGACTTAAAAACGATTGGAGATAAATTGATGAAATTTGAAGGACTTATTTTTTCCACTAATGTCTCAAAACTGATAGAAGGGTTTCTAAAAATATTCATTATATTTCTTTGTAGCACTTTATAATGTTTTAAAAATGGGTATTTTATAGTATCACTTTTTTCATTGGCACAATTCAAAGTTGATGTAAAAATAAGAAAGACTCATTGACTCGAAAAGACTCGATTGACATATTATATTATTACATTTCAATAACCAGTAATTGCAGTAGTGATTTATAATATGTTTAAAATTGTTTCTTACAGTACAAATGTTTCCATTAACGAACTCATCCATTAATGCTTCCTTTATGAGGAAGGAAACACTTGCTAGTTTTTCATAATGAGGATGTAAAGTTTTCATAAAATGAGCACCATAATAGTGTAAATACAAGCAAAGAGTAAACCCCGAGATCGAATTCACCGCTAGTTTCATTTGTTCTTCATGAAATTATCTGCAAAACAAATGAATAAAAAGTGACTTGTGAAAATACAAATAGGCTTTTATTGCACCTAAGCGCTCATTTATTTATTTAAGAAAACACAAGCCCAACAATCGATTTTGTGCATAATTTCACATTACACATTTCACTTTTAATTTTGCACATGTCATTGTTTTTGTTGTTAAATTCACGCTATAATTCGACTCTAATCTTATTTACTGCAGAGTTATATATCAGTCATAGAAAAGTAAAAAAAAAAGAGAAAAGAATACTTCTCAATTGAAATAAAATCATTTTGTTGACCGCATTTGGTTGATTTCAGAAAACATTTTGGTTAAATGAAAAAAATGTTTGTGCAGTTGACCAAATTCGTTTGCTTTAATCAATCAAAACTTTTGGTTGGATCCACATGGGAGTGTTCGTAGTGTTGCGAAAATAGCATAAAAATGTAATCCGTTTCCCTCCCGGCTGTCCGTATCAAAATAAGTGATCCGTAAACATAATCGATTGGGATTAATTGATCATATGAAAAATACGTAAGATTACTTGAATCTGTGTGATTACCTAAGATCGCGTGAAGTTTCCGATAAAACAACAGAACTATTTTTTCAATCAAATAAACTACTAAATAATTCACACAAGATAAAACAATTTCATGGTAAGCCATTTACAATGTAAATTGTGCTGGGTTCTTTATGGTTAGTTCAACTACAAGTTTTTGTTAAACCAACCAAAATCTTTTCTTAGACCAGCACCTATGTTGAATTAATACAAATATTCTCTTGGATCGAGCATAATCTTCGTTTGTATTTCTGGGTGCCTTAACATCTAGATGTTTCAGGTTAACATATTTTATGTGACATGAGTATGGTTTCCTCGCTTTCTGGATTGGGTTTGGAGCAGCAAAGTAGATTTTTGTGGATGGAGGGGAGTTTACCGACCTAGGCAGAGAAAATGCACTTTGACGGTGTGTGCGTATGCGTATTCGCTACTTCGCTCCACGCGCACTGATATGTGCGATACTTTTCCCTTTAAACTAAACTCAAACGTGAGACTTAATATCATGAGAAACCCCGAAAACTATACTTTTATTACATAAAGTATCATGTGTACCGATGCAGCGAAGTCTTTACGGCCGAGCATGAGTTTGCAAGAACGAGTCGCAGCCGAGACGTACAAGAGTTATTGCAAACACGCGCTCGGCCGTAAAAAGACTACTGCGCTGATTTGATGCACAATATACTATAATGTTTAACTGTAGGACAGCCACCTAGATCTTAAAGTTTAATTTCTGTGGATATTGAAGATATGCAACACAGAGCGTTCTTACCTCGAAGTATTTCTTGAAGAAGAACCAACACTTTCGCCAACCATTTTACTCTATCGAAACAATTTACAGCCTTATTATTAATATTTTCAAACAAAATATTAGTAATCGTAATTTTACCATAATTTCACGTACGGAAAGCAATGACATTGAACGGTATAATTGTTTGGCACTTCATAGTTTTTATTTTTCGAGAAAGACATAACTTTCTTCAACTATTTTAATCCTCGCGCGATGCAATTTAAATTAAACGCTATGAGTGAGAGATTCTACAAAATGTCCTTTTAAAACAAATTAAATTCATAAGTGCTTGTTATTCCCATTGAGGGCACACTCACCATTCACTTTTCTTGTTCCCCAAGTGCATATATAAACTTTCATATTTATCGCTATTTGCATAACAGTGCTTGACTGCTTACAGTCTCCTCATGTCCTTAACTCCTAATAATTTGGCACAATCTAGTAGATTGCTGTACGTTGAAGTTTCAAGGATTTGCCAACATAGTGAGACCGCGACATACAGAGGAAAGGATAATAATTTTCATGCACATACATTGTATGAATGTATATAGTCCACATGTAGTATGCAGCAAATTCTTGCACTTCGACCAGGGGCCTTTGAGTGTTTAGCAACTCTCTCGCGTCGTTGATTAGATTTAAATGAATTCAGAATCGAGGGAAACGTAAACTTGAAATTAATCGCCTTTCTGCTCGAGCAAACTTTTGCTTCCTTTCTTGAATAGCAAAGCGGAGCTTCCAAAAATAATGTTGTTGCTTCAGCACAATATCAGTTCAGAAGCAGATGTGTGTACTAGAGTGGTCCAAAAAAATTATTTTTCTGATTTTTTAAAGTCTCACCCCTTTAATTTCATGTCTTTTGGTAAAAAAAAAATTTTCCTAATTTTTTGAGATTTTTAAAAGAATGTTTAGAGGTAGGGCACGACCTTTAAGGTACCCCAAGGTGTTTTAAAGTACCCCAAAGTGTTGAAAATTCAGTAAGTCCTTGAATTTTAAAAAGAATCGTAAAAACTTTACAACGATGCTGTAAAACTGCCATGTGAACAGTACGAAGCCTGACAACATTTTTTTAAAATTCAATTTACGCCCAACTTTGGCCAAAATCACCACCTAAGACACTAAAAATTAATTTTTAAGTGTCTTTTATGAATTTTATGAAAGTAAAATAAAACTTTAAGTTAAAAATTATATAAAAAATGTTATTATGCAAATATGAAAAATAGTGCCCATAAAATAAACACTGTCCCCGTTTCACCCTCAATAATCCATAAAAAACTACATTTTCTTGCTTTAAAACTTTTTCTTTAAATATATATAATATATATTGAACATATGAATGAATGAATGAATATATATATATATATATATATATATATCTAAGAAAGAAAAGCGATTACTTTCTGCCAAAAAACGCCTAAACTATGCATTTGTTTACATAATTTGTTTATAAAATGAAAAAACTATACCATACAAGAAATTTTCATGATCAAACGTGATCCTGTTGATAAAATCAAGCAATTTCAACAAACAAATATACTTGGAAGCAAAATTTCCAATATGTTGACATTTTGTTAAAATAATTTGTTTATAACAATTAGAAATAGAAAATAACAAAAATTGAAAAATCGAATTCACAGATGCTCTTGTGCAAATATCTCTGATCACTTCTAAGCAAAACATTAAAAATCGGTTGAGAATTGTAGGCTGTAGGTGATTTTGAATAGTAAATTCCCGATCCCGCCCACTGTGCGCTGTGAGCCACAGCATGCGGGACGGTGGTGATAGTGAGCTGCGAGATGGTCAGGCTGATCTCACTAACCAAATAGCTGGCCAGCAAGAACATCTGCGACAAACGGTGATCAGTGGAACATCAACTGTCCTACAGTGGATGCTTTGGCCAGCGTTAGCAATTTGCAGCCAACTACCTCAACAGGAATACTGTGAAAGTGCATCAATTGGGATACCACAATGGAAGAGGAATTGGTTAATCTCTATTATGAAAGTAGGAAGTATGAATCCAAAAGCGAAAGGGGATACAACTTCAGGATGAAGTTTGCTGAAAATTATCCTGACATACAAGAAGTTTCAGTGAGGAAACTTATCGGTGAGATGAAGGACATCAGGGTTAATTTTCTTATCTCAGAAGACCGAGACATGAAGATTAAATGGCAGGTTGGTTCGGCATGGAAAAACGTCAATAATGAACATCAGTTAAAGGAAGCTGCATTACACAATGAAGCAGGGGCAGTTGATGTTCTTGTTCAATCTGACGATGATGCAGTTCCACCACATCTTCCATAGGCAGATGGCCTAGTTCAAGCAGAAGTAGAAGCAGAGGTTTACTAACCAAGAATGCGATTGAAATGGACATACCATATTAACGGAGATGTTATGCGCCTTTATTTTTTGGCCGAGAAAAGTAGATAAAGTGTGAGGAGATAACACCATCGACTCTTCTTACTTAAGTACCCAGAGCTAGCCACAAGAATAAGTGAGCAGAATGTAGCAGACCAAAAACGCTCAATATTTGTAAACGGATTGCAATGAGAGAGGAATTGGTGCGTCTCTACTATCAAAGTGCGAAGCTTGTAACCACACGCGAAAAGGATACAATTTTAGAACGAAATTCGCTGCAAAGTATCCTCATATAAAGAAAGTCGCACTAAGAGATCTTATCGCCATGGTGAAGGACATTAGGACAAACCTTCGCATCTCAGAAGGCCGAGCAATGGAGATTAAACAACAGGTTGATTTGGCATGGAGAAACGACGGCAATGGACATCACTTAGAGGAAGCCGCGTCACACGATCAAGCAAGGGTAATTGATGTTCTGCCTCAACCTGTTGATGATCCAGGACCACCACATCCTTCAAAGGTAAATGGCCTAATTCAACCAGAAGCAAAAACAGAGGTTCAGCAACCAAGAAGGGGATTAAAATGGACATACCATATGAACAGAGATATTATGCGCCTTTATTTTTTGGCAGAAAAAAGTGGGCAAAGTGTGAGGAGAGAACACGATCGAGTCTTCTTAATTAAGTACCCAGAGCTAGCCACAAGAATAAATTAGCAGAATCTAGCAAAACGAAAACGCTCAATATCTGTGAACAGATTTCTTTCGGCTATTGAAATAGCTGCTATCAAAATGGAAGTGGAACAGAAACTTCCTGTTGATGAATCCCCTTTGGAGGATGTGGACAACGAAGACCTTATTGTAGCTGAAGGCATAGGTGCTCGAGATGATGTACATAAAGTCCCGAATTCACTATTACCACATCCGGAAATTCATAACGTTGAAAAAAAAAACAGCGAAATCCCAGAAAAACTACAGCAATTCGAAAGGAATTTTAGTCGTACTTCACTAGAGTTCGGATATGTAGAACCAAGACGAAGGCATTCTCTGCCCAAGATGAACATCACGAAGGAACTGCGTGCACTAATAGAATACCTGAACAGCAAGGTTTTACCTATGCATTTGAACGCAACGCTAACCGCGTGAGAGGTGGAAGCTCTTGTTTATTGTGCAGCTGTGGCAGCCGTTAGAACGATGGACCGCAGAACCAGTATTACGAATGCAGTCTTTGCCCCAGGAGGGGATCAAGATCCACCATGGAAGATGAGGTTAGATATGGATGTCAGCAAATTAATGAGAAAATTGGATCCCCCAAAGGCCGCGCAGTGGTCCGGATGGTCGAAAAGGTGATCAAAAGTCCAAAAATGAGTTTTTTTTAAAAATGAAATATCAATGCCAATCCATTAACATGGTAACTTTAGGAGGATTCAACAATGGTACTACAACCACGGACTAGGTTTTCTTAATAGAAGTGAAAAGTATAGGTGTTGGAGGTAATTTCTATAACGGACCTGTTACCTGGGTATTGTCGCAGGTGCTTAAGAGATTTTTAACCGGATAGTGCTAGTTACAGTGAGGCCTGAGTGCCCCATGGCTGTAAAACAACTTACATCAGGTAGGTAAAGCCGTCAATGCAATTGTTGGTCTTCTGATAAAGTGTCCTCTTTTATGTTAGAGAAAGTTTACTTGAAGATTAAAATGCAAGTTTCTGAGCACTGTTCTAATTAATGTATAAATATCAATGAAAAAATGGCTCCTATTCTTGAGTACCTTTTCCAAAATCCTTTGCCTCGCCCAATACTTTTTCCTATCACGAGGTCTTACGAATTACGAAACAAATTTTGAGGTTTGCAGTTTTTCTTTTACCTGGAAACTATATTTAATCTCAAAAAAATATTCTTCGAGGAAACATCACGAAGCCTTTCCGTGAAATCAATGTTTTTTTGGAAATTGTTTTGCTGTGCTAAAAATGAAAAATTTTAAAATAAATGAGGATTTGTTAAATTTCTATCGTGAAAACGGAAACAGTTCTTTTATAGAAGCTTGCCTAGATTGTCATATATCTTTCATTACGTTTTTACACGTTCGCAGTATGATTTTTACCTTTTTTATGTGATATTGAACATTTAATCTTCAATATCTCCGAATATATTGATCCTACGAGAAAGAAAAGATTAGTTTCGGAATCAGCGCTTGAAAATACAGAAACGAATATCATAAAAATAAAATAAATAAGAATGTTGTAACATAGTGCAATTGATTTGTATATATGTTCAACCGACCAAAATGCGTACAATTTAAAAATACAAAATTTTAATATCTATGCATTGTTCAAAGAGTAAATTCAAATAAATGTTTGTGTATGGTTTATTTGCTTAACTAATGATTATTTCATCAGTACTGACTCACCTTTCACTCGATATAACTGAATAAGAGGTTCGAAATCAGGAATTCGGAAAACTATTATAAAATAAATTTCATGCTCTTATAGGATTTGCCATTATGAAATTTTGATATTTTTATGACATATTCAAAACCAGCAAACTACGCAATGTTTCTTAAATGGATTTCATAAAATTGTAGTCATATTTAGAATGTGTTGGCTGCAATATTGGGCCCGCCATTATTAATTTTGAAATTTTGAAAACAGATTTGGAATTAGGGAACCAAAAAGTATTTATAAAATAAATTTTATATAAATCATATAATATTTCGAATTTTGATCACCTTTTCAAACATCCGGACCACTGTTGGCCGTGACTTGATGTTCTTACTGCTAGACTGACGGTACAAGGAAATAAGTGCAAGAAGGTAGCAAAATTGAACCTTTCAGGCAGATGAAAGAAGGTTGTACCGTAAACTGAGTGTAAACCAAATTAATAAGCAAGACACTGAAGTCCCTCAGTTGGAAGACATGACTAACCGCTGGACATGTGTTTGAGGAAAAAAAACAGAAGCAATTTAGACGCTGCGTGGTTCCAGCTAGAGAAAGCAAGAGCAAGCAATAACCCTAAAATGGAGATGACTGAAAAGCTTCAGATCTGGATATGGTGCGCAACTTCTGGCACAAGTACCTGACGAGTGTACATTCTGCGTTGGCAAGGTGTTTTCAGAAAATCTTCGAACACCCAGATATGATACCAGGCTTCAAGCTCAAATATACCACGTGTATGTTGCCTAAAAAACCAGACGCTCAAAACCCATCTGAATTTCGACCAATAGCCTGTCTTCCAACAATTTGTCAATGCCTTACAACTATCATTGCAGATAAGATATATTCTCACTGCGACCGAATGCACCATAGTAATTCCGCGATTGAAAAGATAGTTCTATCATGAAATAGAGGGAACAGGGGCATTGTCGGGGTTAATAAACTATGTAAGACACAAATTACACAGTTGCCAGAATATATTAACAGCAAGCGATATGTTGCGTTTCACAGTACCATCTATAAAGCAGATCTCGATTACACGCCCTTGGATTTGTCCTCAGAGGAGGCCTTGGATATCAGGACAGAAACCATAGAGAAATTAGAAACGCAATGGACACAGAAAGGTACCCACGGCGAGCACTCCAAAACGTTAGATCAACCTGAAGTGGATAGTGAGGAATCCAATATTTGGCTGAAAAAGGGCGTTCTGTTTCCAGAAATGAAAGGATTCGTCATTGCGATTCAGGACAGGGTTGTCAGCTCCAGAAATTATTGAAACACGTGTTACATCAAGACGTGGTTGACCGGTGTTGATTAGGTAAAGCTGCAAACGAATCCATCAAGCACATTATCTATGGTTGTCACGTAATGGTTCAGAGAGAATATACGCAAAGACATAATGATGTGGCGGGCATTATACTTCAACAACTTGCCCTAAGCCTAGGACTCTTAACAGAATTGATGCCTTTCTATAAATACATTCCAGTGCTCATTTTAGAATACGAAGATTATATCTTATATTGGGATGTTACTATCCAGACGTATCATTATATCCGAGCCAATCGACCCGACATCGTGATGGGAGAGGAAAAAGGTGGAAGATTCTACATCATCGACATTGCTTGTCTACTGAACCAGAATTTGCAGGCAAACTATACAACCAAGAGCCATAAGTATAGCGAGCTAAGGCATAAAGTGAAATAGGGTACTGGCAGCAGCTAATAAGGCGGTTATATTAAACACTATCCGCATCGTAAGAAACTTCCAAGACCTTTAGGAAGCAAGCCAATAAAAAACTATAGAGTGGCAGATGGTAGCTTTAAGAAAGGATCCAGAGGCGGCTGTTTTCACCTTCAACGCTCGCAGCCTCTGTGTAAGGATAACAGCGGTAAGAGACGAACTCCAAACTAGACCATGCTTCTAATTTTGTACCTATAACCCGAGTCAAAATTAAAACCCTACTTTGAACCTGTAACTCCTACCTTAGTAGGCACTGGGAGTCGTAAAGTACGTTCCCAAACAAGCAGCGATTTAAATGTAATTTAGACCCTACTTTGACGCTAAAAGTGTCCGAAATCGACTGTTTCTCCACGCTTACTGTCAAAGTGGGGTCTCTAATTAAGAACCATTAGACCCTCTGTTGAGCCTCCAACTACGACATGTAGGACTTGTGGCATCAAAGCAGGTTCTCCATAATCTCATACCAATATGGATGAATAAAAATAATATTTGTTATTTATCAGAAAAAATAAAATAATATATGTGTTATAAATATCAAGAAAATCCAAAATTATTCCATAGATATATTATTCATAATATTTTTTAATTATATCGCTAACGCATAGTACAGCCCAACCCGGATAACTTGCCATCCGATAAGTGTACACTCCCATTAAAACGTCATCACACGTACGGCACACACACTATTTGGGGTTCTACCACTACGTCTGCTATTTTGCTCATGATTTGCGCATCATTCTCACGCATTCACGCACCTAATATCATGCTAATAGAGGGGCATCCGATGAGTCCGCAATTCCTGGAATTTTCCGCCCCTATAGCCCCGAAGTTGGAAAGTTATCGGATTTGGACTGTACACTGAAAAACCGGCAAGTAATAAGGATCGTACCCGAGTTCGAACGCACTGAGTTTATTTACCAAACGCCTAACGCCCCAACCGATTCAGCTAACGAAGCGCGTTAGGATGTCTTCGATACAAATCATTAGCACTTGTCCAATACTTTAAGGTCCACAATTTTTTTTAAATACGATACCATTTTTTGAATAATTACTTTTTTTAAACCTTTTGTGCTGTAGGCTCTAATGTTTCATTTTCTAGAAGTTAATAGTTTGAAGCAGGGGCTATATGTTTAAATAGCATAAAATCAGGTTCTAATAAGGAGCTGCAGGTTCAAAATAGGTTCTAAATTTCGACTCGGGAACGTCATCGCAAAATATTTCAAGCAGCGTATTTAATTAATTTATAACATCATAACCTCATCAGGCACTTGACTTGTTACTGATAGTAAAAAACCAGGTTCACACGAGAAAAAGTTTGAAAAAAAAATAAATAAAACAACATGCATTGATATTAAAAAAGACGTATTTTCATTATCTGATTTTTATAATTTAAAAAAGTGCGCATGATTTCAAAAACAAAAGCAATTTTATTGTTAAACATTTTATTGCATCTTGTGTTGTTTTTCCATAAATTTAATTTATTTATTTTTGATGTTATTTTACGATTTAAACAGAAAATAGGGTCCTAGCGTAAAGTGGTTCTGTGCAAATTTGTAGATAGAATTTAGGTGAAAAATTCTGTTAAATAACATTTTATTGTATCTTGTGTCGTTTTTATAAAAAATTAATTTTTTTATTTTTTAATGTATTTTTAGAACAAAAATTTATTAAAAATTTGGAGGTCTTTTTTGGTTGAACAACTTTTTTCTATTAATGTTATTCTTACCCTGTGTCTTTTTCCAAAAAATTTAATTATTCTTCAATGTTATTTTTTGCAAATAAAACAAAAACTACGCGTCAAGTGAAAAAAAAAACGATAATGAAAAATGTATAGCTATTTTTTTGTTGAATATCTTTTGTTGATTCACTTTTTTCACATCTTGTGTCGTCCTATTGAAAAATAATCAAAAACAAATTTTAGTTCTTAGGGTGAATAACTTTTGCATCATAATTTTCTTTCGTACACTGTGTCGTTTTTCCAAAAATTTAATTTTTTATGTTTAATGTTACTTTTTATGATTAGAACAAAAACCACGAATCCTATCAAAAAGTGATTAACGACAAATTTGTAGATCTTTTTTGGGTGCATAATTTTTGGTGATTCATCTTTTTTTGTATCTTGCATGGTTTGACCGCAAAATTAAATTTTTTATTTTTATTATTTTTTTGGTAGTTAAAGCCAGCACCGTTTGTCAAAGAATGCTAGTTAACGAACCCGATTTTTCTTTTTGGGCCCTAAAACTGTATGACAAATTACAACTTAATCCGCTCAACCTACCAAAAGTTATCCGGTATACAGATGACGACAACGAAGAGGACAACAACAAAGACGACGACAATGTGGAAAAAGCGGAGATTCAAAGAAATCCGCATAGTCAGTTTTCACATAAAACTGTAATACCTTCTGATTAAGATGAGAGTGAAAAAATATTTCGATAGAGAAAAATTTGTGAATATATTGCCGAATAGTGCGTTTATATATAAGTTGTTTATAATATTAACAAATGTTATCAAACGAAACTTACCTGATTCGTACACTGAGAAAAAAATGTTTGATTCAAAGAAATGCATTTCTTTGATTCCATTTATTTGATAAGAAAACCGTTCACTTAATTGTACTGAATGTTCTTTAAAACCAACAAACTCATACATTGATTCAAAGAAATCATTTCTTTAACTAGATGTGCAGGCTGCGTTCTGGACCAATTAGTATTAGGGCATGTCTGTGTGAGGTAAGCCTGTATGCGTGTGCCTGTGTGAGGTTAACATCGAGACAGTTCTAGAACATTCCTTGGTGACGTCACAGAATAATATTGCGCAATTGTGCCAGCCAAATGCATATAACAACAGGTTCAAGGTTATTTCCCATCTCAAGAATTTTTCGCGTAAATACTTTCAAGGTTATATTTTGCTTTGTCCTGGCAATTTATATTGCGTGATATAGTTATTTCAAGGATGATTTTTCGCTTCCTTATAGATAATATATTTATTTAATGCGCAGAAAGGTGCAGGTGTACAGATGAAATTTAATACGGAGGGCTATGTATGACATCCTGTTTTAGCTATCTAAATGTGATTTATTGCTTCCTTATGGATAACATATATAACTTAAAATTTCTCTCCTTATATTCATGATGATGGCATCCAATTAAGCTGCACAATTTTTTTGGTAAACAAGTTCAACGTTATTTTCATGACGCATTAGATTTTGCGTTGCAAAAAAAATTATATCGCCAACGTGTTGATTATAATGTAGAATCTTCTAGAACTCAAGGATAAAGAGGAAGATGAAAAAAATTTTAATTAGAGAATATTTTGAGTCAATCGAATAATATAGGTAAGAGAGTATCTAAAAGAATAAAGCACTTCTTATGGTAGGTTATGTGCTCAGGATTCTTATCGCTTTATTCTCGTGTCGAGTAGCGAGCGAGTGAGTACTAGAGATAAAATCCAGACGTGTTTAAAAGTTTTTATTTTAGAAAACGTTTGATGGACTGACCGTCTAAGTCTGCATACATTTCATTAGACTCTGCTTTCATTCTCTAGAGATCACTTCCTTTTACTGCTTGCAAAAGTTCGCTTTCTTAGTCGAACCACAACGTTTAAAAATCATTCTTTTGCCATATGCTGGGCCCGTCAACCTCTTGACGTGTCACATGAAATAACATACTGCTACAATTTCAAGACTCGAAAGCGAGATAATACAGCGTGCATTTTATTCCATGCTTTTTCACACGTGATTTAACTTATGTATAATAAGGGTACACTGCCGGGCACTTATCGCTTGTTACGTCATATAAAAACACTTGATATGAAATCACATGCCTTTTTGTTCACAGATGTATGCTCGTTTTTCATCTCTTATTTAGAAAGGTCAGTTTTGCCTATTGCACTTTGAAAATTTAAAATAAATTTGTCAAAAATAAGCTGAATACAAAATAAATATAATGAAATATTTCAAAATTTTCAATCTTCACTAAGGCTAATGTATAATATAGTTTCTAGAAATCGAGGATGATTTCATCTCTTTCAGTCTAACTAATTTAATTCAGAGGTGAAACATTTTTTGCAATCATCTTCAAGGTTGTTTGTGATTTTTAATGACGCATTAAATTTTTTACTTCGCAAAACGTTACATTCCAAATGTGTCGATTATAACGTAGAACGTTTTGTACTTTGTTGCATCATACAATGCAATACCATACAATTTATGGAAATAAAATTTCGTAAATAACATCAAGGCTTTTCTAATGACACATTACATTTTGCGTTGCAAAAATTATATCCCGAACGTGTCGATTATAATGTATAACATTAAGACAAAGAGGGATATATGTCACTAGACAAGGATAGCAAATGTGCATCTATAGAAGACGCGCTTCGCATATATTTCTCTCAGTTGTCATCTAGCATTTGAGAAAAAATACACAAGCATAAAAAATTAAACTGAAGAGAAAAAATTGATATAGTGATTTTTAATATTTTTTTGAACTTTTTTCGTACAACAGTACAGTCTTGTACACTTTAATATATAATTTTTTCGACGTTTTGAAAGTTTATTACCTTATAACCTGGTGTTGAAAATCGGTTAGTGCTTCTTCATATTTTAAAATTACAACTCAGTGCCATCTGTTTGAATATTTGTGAAATTGGTTGACCATAAAAATCACTTCAAAGCAATTTTTTTCAGTAGACTTCTGACCATCCTGTGATAATATTCGAAAATGGATTCATCGGATTGTAATAAGGTTGTCAAGATTTATGACAGTGCATATGAAATTTTGCATGAAAATGCAACAACTTCAGAGCTCTCATACTGGACACATCAACGAACCCAATATATTCGGAGACTGAATAAAATGTTGCGGCAGGAAAAGCAGAATCTATCTCTGGGCGAAAAAAATAAACTTCTATCAACCATTGGCCTACTCACATCAAAGAACCGACTATTCAAGAAACTTCAGAAGAGTGTAACTGGTGTCAACGAGGGCTTGGATAGGAAAGGAGACAGGATCAGATGTCAAGATCTGGAGTTTGCATTTAAGAGTCCAGTGAGAACAGGTTTGATTATAAATTTAACACATAAAGATTTAGATTTTTCTTCGAAGATTCCAAAAAATGATTACTCACAGGATAAAAGATGCTTCAAAAAGTTTCGGTGGGGGTTTAGAAACGAATGTTATTCTTGCCGCAAAATCCAGTGCTATAGAAGAGGGTAGGGAAATTGAAGCAATTGAATTCTTCAATACTAAAAATGAATTAATTTAAGAATCGACAGAAATTAATGAATGGTTTGAAAGTAAAGTCAGAGAGCAGCTTTTGGCTAAAGTAGAGGATTTTCAGCAAAGAAAATCTGGATGGAGATTGGAAGAAATAATAAATTTAAATATAAATATAAATAAATATGCACCTTTCACAGTAGGCTCATTAATTTTTGTCAGTTTTCCCAAATTTACTAGAGACAAAAAAGCAGTTGTAAATGTTGAGAACAATGACGAGTACTGTTTTCTCTGGTCGGTAATGGCCACTCTTCATCCAGTGTATCACTTGACATGGATTAAAAATCTATCTCGACTCATAAAATCACAGTTTACAAAAGAAAATCGGCGCACATGCTCCTGTGATAGGTGCTTGTGCCACTTTAAATTTGAAAAATCGCTAATAAGCCACGGAGCTGATTGTGAAAATTTAAATAAATGTAGAGTCATACTCCCAACAGAGGAGGAGGGTGGGAACATATTGAAGTTTAAACATTATAGATAAAAAGAAAATGTACCATTTGCAGTGTATGCAGACATTGAATGTTTGCTGGAGCCTGTTACAAATTCACAAATAGATCAAGCGGCGTATCAAAAACATATCCCTACGAGTGTTGCGAATTACAGACAGTGCAGTTTCGAAAACTCAACTTCAGAACCAAAAGTATATCGTGAAAAAGAATGCATTCAATGGTTTGTAGAAAAATTAAAAGATTGAGCAGTTGAAGTAAATTCTCGTTTGCAAAATCCCGTACCAATGGAAAAATTAACACCAAAGCAAACACAAGATTTTCTAAATGCCAAAGTATGACACATTTGTGAAAAAATTTAAGAAAGATGATGTTAAACATCGCGATCACTGCCAATTCACAGGTAAGTACCGTGGTCCAGCACACGGAAGCTGCAACGTCAATTACAAAGACTCTCATGCAATTCTAGTAGTTTTCCATATCTGATCTGGCTACGACTCACACTTTTTCATTAAAGAGTTACCCAAAAGTTTTGAGGGACACCTCTCCTAACTGCCAATTAATAAAGAAAAATATATCTCATTCACGAAAGATGTTCCAGATACTAATGTTAAACTCAGATTTATCGTTTCTTTCCGATTTATGCCCAGTAGTCTAGAAAAATTGGCCTCATATCTCAATGACAGTGAAAAGACAATTACGAGAAAATTTTGCAAAAATGACAGTCAATTCAATTTGTTAACGAGAAAAGGTGTATTCCCATATGACTATCTTGACAGTTGGCAAAAATTGGAAGAAGAGAGTGTACCTCCAAAAGAGTCATTCTATTCAAAATTAAATGATTGCCACATTTCCGATGAAGATTTTATCAACATGCGTGTAAAGTGTGGGAAACTTTGAATTTGCAAAATGTAGGGCAGTATTCAGATCTTTACCTCAAAGCCGATGTTTTACTTTTGGCAGACATTTTTGAAAATTTTAGAAAAACTTGTTTTGCAACATATAAATTAGACCCTTTGTATCAGCATTATAAAACGGGATTCCAGTTTCCGGCCGCACGGTTGAATATTTTTGTCTGATATTTTGCATACCTCATATAAATATTGGTCTGTTTTGCCGGCTAGATTCGGTTTTTTGAAAAAATGTTTATATTTTACGTTATAAACAAAAAGAAAAGAACGATAGAAAAAAAAATCAGCGATGCTCACCACTAGTTGAATGTGTATTTTCAGGGCCTGCCCAATCGACACCCGTCAAATTTTTTAGGCAGACTCCCCGGAGCGCGAGCGGAGACGCGGGAGCGCATCGAATTACCCGAAACGAATCACCCTTTCATTGTTATGAGATGCAGGCCGGTTGAAAAAACTAAATAATTAAAGCATCGCCTGATTCAATTTTAATTAGCAGAAATAGTTTATTCATATGATTTCACAATAGTGAAAAAAAGATTGATGAAGATTCTTTCATATTTGCAGTAATAATAGAAATTTTGAAGTGCACACGACAGCATGCACAGATACACCGCACTGTGGGAGGAAGCGCATTTTTTTATTCAAAACAGTCTACAGCCTTCAATGTTCCCCTGATCTGCAATTATTTTTGTTTTAAATTGAAGAGCGTCAAATTATCAAGAGCACCTTAGTCAGAGATTATTGCATTTTCATTTGTTTCTTTATTATATGTTTACTCGAAGTATGAAAAAATCAAGGTTTTTCACAAAATTAATAAGATCTTTAACAATGGTTTGCATATAATGAAAATCATCTCGAAGCGATGAAAGAGTACTCCCAGAATACAAGTAACTTGATTATTGTATGTTTTATTTGTTATAAACAAATGACGTTAACAAACGGCCACGTAGTGTAATTTTTGTTGAAAAATATTTGTTTTCGGATGACTATGATTTAAATTATAGTAAGAGTGACTGTTAGTCACAATTTTTATAAAACATCAACAATTTTAAATATTGTAAACAATTTTTTGCAAAAATTTGGAATTTGTTTCTTCCTTCATTATCTGAAATTCCGTAGATATTCGGAAAAGTGATATATGTTTGATTATGTGTGTTCAAATATAACAATTGTTGATTTTTTTAAGAAAATTAAATAAGTGAATATAAAACTTTATCCCGGAAAATAATTTTTGTTACACTGGAACTTCTTGGAATATGTGTAAGAGAGATTTGCAGTAAACATTTTTATGTGAAATTCACAGAAAACCGTTATTATTGAAAAAAAGATTAATTTTAACAAAAGTTCTAATATCTTACGTGTGAATAAAACTTTCATTCCGCACAATTCCAAGTTTTGGCACTTTGGCCTGAAAAGATATTTTTTTAACTCAAACTCCTTCAAGTTCGTGTGAGAAAATTTTTCAATAACTATTTCCTAAAAAATTAACAATAAACAATTGTTATAAAAAAATTTTACAGCGACATATTTAAATGAGCGATTTTATGAAATTTGGACTCCTCTCCATCATTCAAGATAATTCAGATATTCTGGGAAATGATACATATGTCATTCTATTTGTTCATTTCATAAGAAATGAAAATGAAGAAATGAAAAGTTTTGTCATTTTTCCGTTAGAAAACTCGGCTTTCGCCAATTGGAAGTTTTTTTTTTCAATGCAGGTGGATATCAATTGTAGGCTGTATCAATAAATGGCTTTGTTAAATACATGAAAAACTCGTGACATATAAAATTACAAAAATAGATAATAATAATGATCTATTGTTAATTTTTACATAGAATTAGTGACAGAAAATCAGGCTGACCAAAATTTTGAAGCAATTTTAGTGCAAGAAAAAGTATCTTGCAGGCCGGAAAGCCACACTTTTGTATTTACTTATTTCATTTGTTTAGTATTTGTATTTTCACAGATATAATTGAACGTATGTTCTTCACAATAATATCTGCAGCAATTCAAATGATGAAGGAAAATCCGAAATTGAAAAGGCACAAATTCCACACTGATAAAAATAAATTATGTATAATGTTTTGTAAAAATTGTTACTGGCAATCACTTTCATGATAATTGAAACTATTTTCAGAGAAAAACAAACATTTTTCAGTGAAAATTACAAAAGTGTTGAATACCTACAAATCGTAATATTTAAAATTAAATAATAACAACTGTTTATTGTGAATTTTAAATAGAAACAGTTACATCTCTCTCACAAACATTCGAAGCAGTTTCAGTGTAACAAAGATTATTTTCCAGAACAAAGTTTTACATTTACTTATTTCATTTGTTCACAAAATAAACAACTATTGTATTTGAAATTTTGAACACACATAATGAAACATATACCACTTTTCCGAATATCTACATAATTTCAGATAATGAAGGAAGAAATAATTTTCAAATTTTTGCAAAAAATTGTTCACAAATTCACAATTGTTGATGTTTCATAAAAATTGTGACTAACGGCCACTCTCACTATAATTTAAAGCATATTTATCCTATTGGAAGTTTAGTGCACTTTACTTCCAAACAAAAATAATTGCAGATCGGGGGAATATTGAAGGCTGTAGACTGTTTTAAGCGAAAAAAATGCGCTTCCTACCAGAGTGCGGTGTATCTGTGCATGGTATCGTGTGCCCTTCAACATTTCTATTATTACTGCAAATATTAACCGATTTTCATAAATATTTTTGTCACTTTCTTGAAATTATATGAGTCAACTATTTTTTCTAATTAGAATTGAATCACGCGATGCTTTTATTATTTCAGTTTTTCGAAACGGCCTGCATCTCATAACAATGAAAGGGTGATTCGTTTTGGGGTAATTCGATGCGCTCCCGAGTCTCCGATCGCCCTCTGCGGAGTCTGTCTGAAAAATTTGACGGGTGTCGATTGGGCAGGCCCTGAAAATACACATTCAGCTAGTGCTGAGCATCGCCGATTTTTTTTTTTCTATTGTATGACTTATACAACGTTTAAGATGGAAATGTATAACTTTTGAATGAACATAAATTTTTATATGCCGTTTAGCTATAGGAATTTAGAGGCGGTTATAGTATTCGGCCCTTTAATTGCAACATCATTAACAACTCATGGCATATGCAACAAACAATTGCGTATTCAAAAAAAATATAGTCCTTTTTTTTTGCAGAATTAAGTTCACAATCCAAGTTTTTGCCTGATGATAACGCTGATCCTCGTTTTCCTCGTTTGGTACATGATTCTTCTAGAGATTCTCCTAGAAGATCTCATCCTCTTGCTAGTCTTCATTCCTCTGCCGAGTCTACTCTTCCTGCAGACCCTGCTCTTCGTACTAGGTCCAGGTCTCCCCGTGCCAGGCCAAATTTTGCTCGCATTCTTGGATTTAAATTTGAAGAGTTTAGATTTATTCGACTAAGACCGCACAGCAATCCGAATCGGATATTTGAACTTCGAAGCTATGTTTTTCCTCCCGATAAACCAATTCGAATGATGAACCAAAATCATCTCTGCCCCATGCCAACCGAAACACAAATTGTATTGTCAACGTCCAATGGAGAGGCCCTTGCAATATTGGATAAAACATCATGCGGGCACACGGTTTTTCGTGGAATATTCATACCTGATGATTTTGGGCCAAAACGGGTGAAAATCAACATAGAGAGTGGAGCGGTTAAAGCATTGACCGCCGAAGAAATCGCGGAATCTCCAGTAAAGAGCAAAGGTGCAATCAGAAAGTGGTTTAATGTGTATCGTGTATGAACCACAAATTTTTAATCGTTTGAAATTGAGTTTTTTGAAACTCAAATTGCTTAAAATGATGTCATTTTGAAAATGCACCATAACCATTTTTTAATTAAAATTTTGCAGTTTATTAGCATCTGTACCTCAAGCAGGCTCTTCTCATTCATATATAGCAAAATAAAGTAAAAATTTTGTTCTTCATCATTATTTTATTTCAGTTACCCTTGAAACATTTTCATATATATATGTTGCGCGAACATGATTTTCAACGCCTAGGTTCCCTCTGTTTATCTTATAAAAAAGATTTTTAGGGAAATTTAGGATGCCTTACACGGAGAGCCACAACCAAATTTAACCTAAGAAGATATGCCAAAAAGTTTTTTTTTCGGAATATTATTCTCACATAATAAGCGCATATTTTGCGCAAAAAAAATTATAATCGTGAGGGCTCTTTTTTCAAAGTTGATATCTTTGTTGGTACATAGAAAATAAAGTTTTTGATGAAAAATATTATTACGCAGCTTTGCTAAGAACTAAATATAGATTCAAAACAATTCTACAACATTTTTTCTGAAATTATAGCTCTTGAATAAACAGAGGATTAGATATTCCTTTTGTGAACCCGGCTATCAGGAAATTATATTACTGGACTTTTTTTATGAATTTTAAATTGTGAATTTTTTATGTCTTGCGGTCCACATTGACTTTTTGCGGACTTTTTCCATGAACTTTTTTTCGCAGAATTCTCTTCGGCTGATTTAAATGTTTGAATATTCAACTAATTGGGTAAAAGTTGAATTACCTTGTTAGAAAAGAACTTTTTTGGTTGAAGCTTCATTATTTCAGTTAATTATTTATCTTTTGGTAGAAAATGTCATCATTGAAGATTCAACCGTTTGAATAAAAATGGAACCTTTCTCTTGGAAATTCATATTTTTGGTTTAAAAAAGTACACTTTAATATTTAAAATGTTGTCTTTTTTGATAAAGAAATGCATCTATTTGCATTATATGTTGAAAATTCATATTTCACAGCTAGAAACTTCAAATATTTTGTTCCAAATTAACCCTGGACTGGTACCCTTCGTCAAAGCGAGGAACACGTACTCCTGTTTTCAGTACTAAGCTACAGCGGCGCACCCTAGATAAGTGTACGCTCAGCTATGCTTTGACTGATTAGTACCCTTGGTGACCTCGGCAGAGTAGCGATAATCATCAATCATCGAAATTATCAAATGATTAAAATTCTAGGGTACCAGTCCGAGGTTAAATTTTTTTCGGAATTTCAATTTACACATCTGAAATCTTGGAAAATCTTTTCGAATTTGCTTAATAATCTCAGGAAAATCATATCAACTTGACTAAAACCTCTCTTTTTCAGGAAGCAATAAATGATCAAATCTGTGTAGGCACATCATCAGAAATTTTATTTCTTGTAATATATGTATGAGTATTATTATTTTACGTTAAGAAACTTGAATCATTTGGGGACTATAAATAGGATCGCAATTAAAATTTCGTAAAATGTGATGAAAAAAACAGCTTCATTGTATATGTACAGCATATATAAAAAATGATGGAGTCCTCTTAATAATCTGATTACATTAAGAAAAGCAGTATGTTTCAAAGGCAATATTTGCTTCAAAGCCTGAAAATGTACGAAGTTCACGATGAACGTTTTACTGTGGCTGATATGGTTCCGACAATCAGAAAAAATATATGGCTGGAATTGAAGAAATCGTTTCTTTAAAAAAAATTTGTTATTCAACCAAAAATATAGGCAAAAAGAAAATCATATGGAACAAGAGAAGAATTTTCGTTTGATCAAAAAACTATTTCTCTTAACGAAAGAAATTTCTTCAAGTAAAAACAATTTTCTTTTCATCAACAAACTCTTTCTTTGACTAAAAAAAATTAATATTTTTTTATTGAAACAAATTTCCTTTGGATTTAAAAATCCTGTTTCCGAACGAAAACTGTAAAGATAGCTTTCAAAAGTTGCTTTTCCAAAAATATCATTGAAATCCTTCATTTAATTTAAATTCTTGAAACACTTAAAAATCCTTTAAAATTCATAGAAGTTTGCTATCTCTTGATGTATTAGTGAACTGGAAACATTCTAATACTCAGAGAAAGAACATCATATTAATGACATTAATATTCATACTTTTGTGATAAAAGAATGTCTTTCGCAGTTTCTACGACAGTGATCGAGATTAGAAAACGACGCTATTGTTTTAATATAAGTTCTTTTTCTCTTTATGATTTCTGAAATATTATCGCCTCTCCAAGTCTCCATTTTTATTAAGCTTTAAATAGGCCGTTATAGCAGGCACTTTATAAATTTATCATGTTAAAATCAGTTGTCCCTCAAACATAAGAGATTATATAAATGCTGAAATCAGTTTTAATGTATTTTGTAACCAAATTGTTTTCCTTGAAACTGAATTTTATCAAATGTAAATATATTAAAAGAACAAACTTGACGCCTTACATGTAAGAGATAACGGCTATCGTATAGATTGTATAAGCTGATGAAGCGGTAGAATATTCAATAGTTACAATTTTAATCAAATTCCTTAATACATCAATCAGTTTTTTCTCTTATTAGAAAATATGCGGATTGTTTGTACTTTAGTTTTATGCTTGGCCGTTATCCTCAATTACTCTGGTAAGTATACTAATACCATATATCTATATTGTGGTGAATTTTTTAATTAAATAAAAAAATTTATTTTAGCTATACGCAAATTATAATTCTGCACTGAGCAATTTCACTCATACCCAACTGTGTTGGGTTTTATCTGTGCATGTATATATGGTACCTATATGAAAATATTTGTATAATTACGTACCATTACAAAATGGATAGTCTGATCGGTTCTGTGTTCTTTTTTTTTCAAAATAGGAAACATAATGAGGTCTATTTTCTATGAGTGTTTTCAGAATTGAATTTCCCTATCAATATGAGCAGATAACTTATTCTTTTCACAAAAATCGTTCTTGAATATTGATAAAATGCAAGAAAGTGGTGCATATAGAGCATTACGAAATGTTTATATAATAATGCTTTTCATATGAATATCTATAACATACAAAATTTTCATGTAAATTTACGAACATTATGTTTAATTACTAATAAAATAGTTAAAATCGAAAATTGTCTTTAATATTAAAAACCCATTCAAGCACGTAGTCCTTTCAAATGAAAAGTTCCTAGGTGCCTTCATGTCTAACATCCAAACAATTTTTGAAAAGAGACTAGCGATACAAGATTACGTTAAAAATATCATGGTTATCCCCACAATCTCACCCCTAGCATTTTTAACGGAACAGTTCCAAAGTGTTTTTATTTCAAACAGCCACTAAATATTCAAATTGGAATTACTCGAATGAGTCACCTTCAGAAAACTCCAGATTATGCTTCCAACCATATAATGATATTTGAAAATCCCCAGAATCTACCCTTAGCACTTTTAATAAAAGAATTTCATAATTTTTCTATGCAAAGCACCATAAAATTGAAAAAATAAATATAGTCACACTGATTAACATCCAACCCTAGCTCTTTCCTAGAAATAATTTCAAAATGGCTACATCTCAAAGAGTCATTAAATTGAAAAATTAAAAACATTACACAAATCACGTTTATAAAACTTCAGGTCATGTTTCAATCTCATGGTAATATCAAGGAACCTACAAAATCAACCCTTTGTATTCTTAACCAGACAATTGTAAAATGTGTCTATGTGAAACAGCTATTAAATTTTTAATTAGAAATCGTCACACAGGTCACCTTTTAAAAACTCAGGGGTGCGTTTCAATCCCCTATTAATATTCAACATTTTCAAAAGTCCACCCTTAGCACTTTTAACGACACATATCCGAAGTGTCTTCATATAAAGCAGCAATTAAATTTAAAAGTTTTAAATAATAAAACCAGCAAGCATCGCACGGTTTTAGTCAATTATATGGATATCTCATAGTGATAATTACTAGCCCCAAGAAACCACCCCTAAAATATTAAATAAACCCTATATGCATTGTGATGAATAAATTATTAAAACAATTACACTGTTGATAACACTATTCCAAGCTTTTGATATTTGAATACACATATATATGCAAAGCTAAATTCGAGGTCGTGAAACTGCCCCTATGACATTCAAGAAACCCCATCTCAGCTGCCCTCAACATGAAACGTCAACAAAAATTCAAATCGAAAATAATCATACTAGTCGCGTTCTTAATACGCTATGGTTGATTTTTGGGAATTGTTAAATATAATTTTCGGGATCAGGATATAATTTTGATGCATTTTGGAGGTTACTTGTGTGACTATTTTTAATTTTTAAATTTAGTAGGTGTGTTGCGTGGAAAATGTAATGGTTGAATTCCCAACCAAAAAAGAATAATCCTTAACAAAAAATTTAGTCGTCGATATTCCAACCAAAAAATATTCCAATTTGAAAAAAAAGTTGAATTCAACCAAGCAAGACGAATTATAAAAACATTGTTGAACATGCAAACAAAGAGATAAATAAAGAAGCCACGTGGTCGAAATGAAATCTTTCTGATTATCAAATAAGAAAATATTTTGAACAACTATTTTAATAGCAAGTGTACAATGTTTCAAGTAAAAATGTATAAATTTTGAATGAACACAAATGTTGATACGTTATTTGTTCTGCTAATCGTTGAACATCATAAATAATATTTCTTGTGAATTTTATCAAAAAAATTCTTAAAAGTGGCTGAATTACGTCGAGTTCAAGTTAAAAAATTGTTTCCTAAAAAACGAGCTTTTCGAACAAAGCCGTTGAGTGATGAAGATTTATAGACCGTTATACAACCCGGCCCTTTAATGAGAACCTCATTTAAGACTCATGGTATACCAAAAATCGATTGTGTACAGTGTATTGTTGCAGAATTAAGTTCACAGTCCAAGTTTTTGCCTCTTGATGAAGCTGATCCTAGTTTTCCTCGTTTGGTACCTTTTGCTTCTTGTCCTGAGAGACATTCTCCTAGAAGGTCGTTTCCTCCTACCAATCCTCATTCCTCTGCCGAATCTACTCCGTCTGCGGACACTTCTCTTCGTGCCAGGTCCAGGTCTCCTCGTGCCAAAAAAAATGTGCCTCGCGTTCTGAGATTTCTACTTGACTTATTACTTCTATTCTCGCTGAGCAGGGAGACGACCTTCTCGTAAACTACACAGTTCAGATTCCAGAGATTATCATCTTCAGGGAGCCATCGGGGAGAGCAGTATTTGCTTCAGCTAATTTGTCTATCCCGAGAAAGACTTTTTGGTGGATAGATCTTCTACTTCTCATGTTGGCATTATCGGCTATCTGTGAAGGTGGTCTTGCTGGAACGGGTGGTATGTTCGCTGGAGGATGCTGCTCTTCTTCTTGCTGATGAAGAGCTTCATATCCGTTTTTGCGCAAAAAGGATACCTGATCTCTTAAATACTGAGGCGTTTTACGCGCATATTCCGGGTGCATATTGACACAACGTTCATGTAACCTCTGCATGAATCCTCTTCGTGCCAGTGAACTTCTTTGCCAACAGGTAAGGATGTCCATCCAGAGTTGGTCCGACCACTTAAATCTATGTTCTCGCGTTTTTCCGGGGCTATTGCCTGGTCGTCGCCTCGGTTCGGTCCTATTGCCACTCCCAACTGAACCATGGCGTTCAACCGAGAGAGGCCTATTGTGGGTGGCACTGCGCGATACTGGTGACGTAACCGCAAAACTCGTTGCATTGTGGAGTTATCCTGAGCTAGTGGCTGAGTTAGTGGCTGACTGCAAGAGCCGGAGCTCTCGGGCGATGGGCTCGCCACATCGCTACGCCGTATTAGTATTAATATTATTATTATCATTATTATTAAAAAGTACCACTATCAAAATTCATGACCTCAGTTTCACAGCAAAAAAATCAATATTGATATTCATTATAGGCCTTAGTATAGAAAAAGATATGGCTTAACCACAATTAAAGTGCCAAAATGCCCCCTAAACATTTTTTATCGTCGGAAAAAGTGGATAGAATTCATTGATAGCACAAAAACGTTAACCCTTAATATTTTCGAATAAAAAAAAACTAATTCGTGGTGGCGCAAAAATAACACAAAGTAATAAAATTCTGAATTATTTAAATAAAACGCTAAGCTTAATCTACTTTTGTCTACATTTAGATTTTTAAAAACATGGAAACTACACGAGTTACATTTTTGTCGACGGGAAAAGGGGATAGAATTTCGTTAAAAGTACAAAAACAGTAACCCTGAATATCCAAGAAAATCAACTACAGTGAACCCCGGATTTAGTGCCGGTTTTGGGGCTGATGGTGGATCTAAGTCATGGGACTCCGAACGTAAACAGTCAATGGCGTATAAACAATTCCCGGCGGCTTTTACTGCGTGGTAAAAATATTTGGAAATTTTTTTTTCTAATACGGAGATAAGGGTGAATTAAATATTTAATGGAAATGAGAAAGAAAGTTTGCTGTTACACGTTAAAATAAATGTGTTTCCTGCTTACGTGCTTGAACGTTTGCGCGCCGTTGAGCATCTCGTTTTGAAGCTTTTTCTTGAATAATCGGTCCAGATACTCTGTCGCTCGCTTGATTAAACCATTCGGAGACAGCAGCATCCAAAAGCACATCACTTTTTTGCAACTATGTATGCATAAGCGAAACACTTCGAAAAATAACACTTCAAGTAGGAAGCACGCATTTTTGCATATAGCGCATAATGCATGCGATGTAGTTTCATAACCAGGCATACAAAGAAGTTATTTAACAGAAAATCACTTACTTTCATAAATATTAGATTAACTATCTGCGAAAAACACACTTTTCACAATTCTCACGTCAACTCACTCTTTCTACCATGTGAGATAGACAGAGACGATCATATTGTGTTCCAATGACAGGCCACACTTTTCGTTTAGAAACTATCATACTCTTTCTCTCTCTCTCTCTGTCGATCTAATACTTCTTCTTCTTCTTTGTTTTCTTTGTCGAATCCTAGAGCCTGTTGGGTATCTACGACAGCGCCACCAATTCAGGAGAAATTTGAATTTCAATTAAATAATAACAGGAAATCTTATAGTAAATAACTAATTTTAAACCGTAGCACAACATTTTTGATTAAAATAAATTCATATTCACTGCTCTTTTCATTAACATTGCTCCAATAAGTTCGAGATACTACTTCGCGATATATATTTGCCTGTCAGATGGCGTTGTTGTCTAGGTCAAAGATGGTCTACAGGCTCATTCGATCGCACGAAATAATCCGATGGGTCCCATCGGCTTCAGTTGGCTTATTACATCGGATACCCACTGCTGGTCGACGCGAACTTGCCATCGTGGTTCAAGTGAACTCACGCAGCGTTATGACGCATTCACACAGGTGGGCCGTCAGGGTACAGCGCATTACCGCAAATCTCCTGTTTTGTCACGCCTGAGTGAACGCCGCACATCCCTCGCAGCTCCTCTCGCCCATAACAGCGGCGCGGCGTCAATTCGCGGAAGAAGTAACTCCGGAGGCACTATCTCCGGGGTTCACTGTATTTTCAAAGCGTTAAATCAAAGATAAATGTAATTCGTGTAGTTTCCATGTTTTTTCAAATGTAAATGCAGACAAAAGTAGACTGAGCTGAGTGTTTAATTAAAATAATTCAGAATAATTCAGTGTTACTTTTACGCTACCATGTACAGGTTTTTTTCATTAACAATATTTAGCGTTACTGTTTTTTACTATTATGAAATTCTATGCCCTTTTTCCTTTAAAGAAAATAATAGGGAGTAATTTTTGCATCTTAATTGTGAATAAATCATATATTTCGTGACAAGAAACGTGGAAAAAAACGTGAAAAAAAACCTGTACAAGGTGGCGCAAAAGTAACACATGACGCCGCGCCGTGGTTATCGGTGAGAGGAGCTGTGGGGGGTGTGCGGTGTTCACTTAGGTTTAACAAAACAGGAGATTTGCGGTAAGGCGCTGTACCCTAACGGCCTACATGTGTAAATGCGTCATGACGTTGCGCGAGTTCACTCGAACTACGATGGCGAGTTCGCGTCGAACAGCAGTGGGTCTCTGATGCTATAAGCCAACTGAAGCCGATGGTACACATCAGATTATTTCGTGCGATCGAATGAGCCGGTATACCCTCTTTGACCTTGACAACAACGCCATCTGATACGCGAATATATATATATATATCTTCTTTCTTCTTGTTTTAGGAATATTAGCTTTGAGAATTTTCACATCTGTTGCCATCAAACCTTCTTCATCTTCTTCTCGTTGTTTTATTATTTTTTCCGCTACACGATGAATTTCAAGTGCCTGTGATTCTTAAGAATGGAGAGTGAAATATGGTCATTGAACAAACCTTCCCATTCACATCCTATTTTTATCATTCTTATTTTGCACAAATATTTTAAAGCTAAAGAAGAAGCATAACATTTTTCACAATTAAACCTTCCTCAAGTCTTATCGAATCTTTGTGCCAAGTTTTAGACGCGTATATATTATGATGCAGGAGAAAATTTGCCGAAAAGGATTTTAACATGAGCCTTATAAACGCCGGTTATTGCCCCCATTGGCGAGGGGCACCGGGAGTTTAAAAAGTAAATTGGAAAAACATTTATTCTATATTTTATTTGATTACTTTCTATCATATAGTATTGAGCAATAAGATATTGTACGATTATCCCACTCATGTCCCGAGATATCCTAGAGACGTTCTAGTCATATCTATCTGATATCCCAGGGGTTGTGATCACTCAAATTTTCAGCATACACTGCAGACTTCAACTAGATTTTGAAGATTACAAAAATTTAAAAGATTTAGAAGAATTTCACGAGATTTTAAAAGATTCGATTTTAAGAGATTACACCGAAAAAAATTTCTTCATTCAACAAAATCATTTTGTTGGCCGCATTTGGTTGCTTTTACAAAATATTTTGGTTAAATGAACAAAATTTTCGTTTAGTTGATCAAATTCGTTTGCTTCAATCAATCAAAGTTTTTCGTTGAATCGTTTTGTTGATTTAATAAAATATTTGATTGATTTAACAACATTTTTTTGTTGGATCTACCAAATAATCAAAGAGAGCATTTTACTAGAATCAAGAAAACAATTTGGTTGATTCAACCAAAATATTTTGTTAAAAGCATCTTAAAAGTGACGGACGCTTGCGAACTTAGTACGATCGCGTACCCCCATTCAACCTGACAGTCCACGTTCGAGAGTTCGTAGCGTCGCGAAAAAAAACATAACAATGTTTGCATCTCGGTGAACCTTATCAAAATAAGTGCGGAAACAGAATCGATTGGGATTAAGTGATTATGTGAAAAATACGTAAGATTACTAATTGAATCTTTGTGTGTGTCTACTATTGCGTGATTAGGTTTTTGATTTAAAAAAAAAAACAGAACGATTTTTTGAATCAAATAAACAAAAGATCCAGTAAAATTTACATTGCAAATGGCTTGCCGTAGAATTTTTCAGTCATGTGATATTTAGTAGTTTAATAAACTACTAAATAATTCACACAAAATGACACAATTCCATGGTAAGCCATTTACAATGCACATTGTGCTGGGTCGTTTATAGATAGATGAACTACAAGTTTTGGTGAAATCAACCAAACTCTTTCCTTAGACCAGCAAAAACACTTATTTGAATTAACTAACATATTCTGTTGGATCGGGCAAAATATTTGCTTGGATTAACCAAAAGTTTTACTTGGACTAACCAAAATATTTTCTTGTTTGAACCAAAAGATATGGTATAATCAACCAAATTTTACTAACCAACAAATTTTCTTGGGTCAACCAAATATTTTGTTGTCCATATAATAAGCATATTCTAGGGTTGATTCAACCAAATCTTTTTCTGGGTGTAGATATGATTTCGAATGTTTTAATCAATTTTAAAATATTTCAAAGACTTCACGGGATTTCAATGGATTCCGTCAGATTTCCAAGGAAGACAAAGAATTTTCACGAATTCTCCAGGGGTTTCGTGGAATTTTAATATATTTCAAACGATTTCGAAAGGATTTTGGAGAATTTAAAATACTTCAAGGGATTTCAAAAGATACCAAGGACTGTACTGTTGTCTACCGAAAAAAACTAGTAAGAAAATTCTGAATTACATAGATTTAAAGAGATTGCAAAGAATGTCATCAAATTTCACGTAATTTATTAGGTTTCAAAGGATTTTAGGGGGTTTCAAAGGATTTTAAGGGATCCCAAAAGATGCCAGAAACTTGGCATGGCATTCTCACTGATTTCCACGAAGTTTCACGATATTTCGTAGAAATATTGCACAATATTTGAGAATGGTTTAATCTCTACGTAACATCCCATCAAGGCAAAAATGTTAATATCGTTGAGATATTTTTAGGAAGTTTTTTGGGATATTCAAAAATTCCAAATGACATATTGCAATTTTGTAGACATCTTTGTAGACATCTCTAATAAATACATGTATTTTAAGCATCAGTTATTTATTCAAAATTAAGGCTAACAAAAGTTTTAAAACGTAAAAAAAGGAGAAATAACTTTTCGCTTTTTTCCATTATGTTGACTTTTGAAAGATTTGGAATTCTTAGGAATTTAATGGTTTCCGGACGTTAGAATTAGAAAAGTTCTCCACCTCCTGCTTTACTCCAACTGACACATATGCAATGAACACAAATTGGATGGCGTGAGAATTCAGGGATTTCGTTTGGGCAGTGGGAAGGTAGGTCGAGGTACGTGGCGACAAAGTTTTAATGTTGATTCTTATAGGATTTTTTGCGAGAAACACGAATCTGAAAGTTTTCAATCGATATCTCTAATAGTTTTCGATATATCGATTCTTTATGTTAGAATTATTTGCTTTTGTTTTTGATTACAAAAATTTCTGAATGAGGATTTTGATGGGATTTTTCGCGAAAAACACGGATCAGAAAGTTCTAAAACGATATCTCGAATAGTTTTCGAGTTATCGATTTTTTTCTGTTAAATTGAATAATCGAATAATGCAGATCTCGCACCTACCCCTTTTCCAAATCTTTATGGGGGCGGGAAGGCACCCCTGTGACTGCTTACAGAAATAATGTAAGGTCACACACCGACCCTTTTTCCAACGCCTCATGGGGGGGGGGGGCACCCCTGTCATTGCTCACAGAATTTAAAAAGGCCGTGTCTACGTGTACCGAAATTTCGGTACGAATAGCTCCCCACTATAACTTTGGCTATTTGTACCGAAATTTCGGTACGAATAGCTCCCAGATACTACTTTGGCTATTTGTACCGAAATTTCGGGAATGAAGCGCATACCTCCGATTCATTTAAAACTCCGTATACCCATGTATTTTGACCCGCTGATTATGAAAATGATAGTGAAAATAGGTGCAAATTTTATTTTCAAGGTCAAAACGAAACAAGAAACTATAAATATGTAACTTTTTTCCATTTATTTCGGTGAATAATAAAAATGTACAAAAAAGTTTTATATAAAAGTTGTAGATTCTTTAAGAATACACATTTTATGTTGAATTTATGTTTACTCTACAATTGATAGTTTTCGAGAAAAGGAACTATAAATACAAAAAATCACAGAAATACAGCATAATGTGTAGCGGTGTGACGTAAATTACATGAAAAATTCCCGAAAAGTGAATTCGTGCGCGTAGAATGGGCAGGAGAAGCGAAACTTTCAAAAGCGGACATTGGTGACATTTCTGTGACCTGTCACAGGGGTGTCTTCCCGCCCCCCACGAAGCGTTGGAAAGGGGTATGGGTGTGACCTACATTATTTCTGTGACCTGTCACAGAGGTGTGTTCCCGCCCCCAAGAGGAGTTGGAAAGAGGGATGTGACCTAAGTTATTTCTGTGACCTGTCACAGAGGTGCACCCCCCAGGAGGTGTTGGAAAGGGGTATTTGTGTGACCTACGTTGTTTCTGTGACCCGTCACAGAGGTGTCTTCCCGCCCCCATTAGGTGTTGGAAAGAGGTATGGATGTGTCCTAAGTTATTTCTGCGACTTGTCACAGAGGTACCCCCCCCCCCAGGAGGTGTTGGAAAGGTGTATGGATGTGACCTACGTTATTTCTGTAACCTGTCACAGAGGTGTCTTCCCGCCCCACGATGTGTTGGAAAGAGGGATGCGACCTAAGTTATTTGGGTGGCCTATCACAGAGGTGCACCCCCAGGAGGTGTTGGAAAGGGGTATGGCTCTGACCTATATTATTTCTGTGACCAGTCACAGGCGTATCTTCCTGCCCCCACGAGACGTTGGAAAGGGGTATGGATGTGACCTACGTTATTTCTGTGAACTGTCACAAGGGTGTCTTCCCGCCCCCCACTAGGTGTTGGAAAAGGGCATGGATGTGACATACAGTATTTCTGTGACCAGTCACAGAGGTGTCTTTCCGCCCCCAGGAGGTGTTGGAAATGGGTATGAATGTGACCTACATGATTTCTACGACTAGTCACAGAGCCCCCCCCCCCTACACATGGTAAGAATGTCATGTAAAATATTAGTTTTTCAGAAAAACTGTATATTACATAAAAGGTGTTTTTCCAAAAGATGTACAACTTCTATTTGAAGCTTTTTCCTTCATTTTTTATTATTTACTTAAATAAAGCGAAAAAATATGACATTTTTATAGTTTTTTGGGGGTTTTGACCTTGAAAATCAAATGTGCGCCTATTTTCTTTATCATATTCGTAATCCGAACCTCAAAATGCATAGGTATACGAAGTTTCAAATTATTCGGAGATATTCGCTTTTCGGAAGTTTAATCCCGAAATTTCGGTACAAATAGCCATAGTAGTATGTGGGAGCTATTCGTACCGAAATTTCGGTACAAATATCCAAAATAGTGTCTGGGTGCTATTCGTACCGAAAGTTCGGTACAAATAGCCGAAGTCGTAGTTCAGAAATATTTGTACCGAAATTTCGGTACACGTAGACACTTCCTATCAATATATACTATTACGATTAATTAAAAAATTAATTTAAATCAATAATTTCTTAAAAGTTAATTAAAACAGGACTTATTTTCGATTCATAACGTGAGAATGTTTTCATTGCCAGTAGCTTTTCGTGTTTTTATCACTCTCAAGAACAGAAAGTGACTATAAAAAAAGATTTATCGAAAGGGCTTCCTGCAGCGAACAACAGGTTTTGGCTCCTAATACCGACAATACCAGAAGCATAAAGTAATTAAAATTCAATGAGTCGTTTGATTCCCCCGTTTCTCAAGGTTAAATAAATTACCTATACTTCTTCCTCGAAAGTATAGTATCCTTATTTCCTACCTGTCAAACCGTTCTAATAATTTTCTAATCTCTATATAATTATGTTTTAACACACAATTTGAAATTAACAAACCCTGAAAAGGGTGTCCAACGAAATTTCGTTTTCTAATTTCCCGGAAAATTCTCGGATCGGTATCATTTTAACAAAAGTACCGGTTTAGGATAAGTTTTACAAAAAATACCTTGAAATCAAAAGTCAAAACATCATGTGTATCAGACAAATGAGACATGTATTACTTCTAAGCCAAAACTTGAAACATGACAAGAGAACCGTTTCAAAATTATTATAATTTATTTGTTCAGAGTTCAGATCTTGGCAAAATCCAAGGAAAAAACGGCAGTTTTATTGTAACGTCGATTAAATTCAATGAAAATTTATGTTTAAAATAAGCCCAAGCTTATCTTTTTATTTCGATTTTTTTCGAAATATTTGTGAAAGAGTGGTCAAAAATAGATTGAAAAAAAATGTAATTTGTTTTATTATCAAAATTTGTTACTATATGAAAAAAATTGTATTAAAAAAGTGAATTATACTATCAAATTGTTACTGCTATTTTGTTTAATATTTGTTTCATTTTGCTATTGTTCTTAAACTTGTGAAAAAAATGTTCAGTATGAAATATTTGCTCTTAAAATTAATGACTATTAAAATCAAAACATTTAAAGAGTATTAAAAAAAATTTTGTAATTATTTGGGATAACTTTCACCTTACATTCGTTGATTAAAAATAGTATAAAAATTAATAAAATAAATAATAACGTGGACAAAAAATAAAATCTGAAGAAAAATTCGAATTGAAAATTTTGTCAGAACACATAATTACAGTCGAAACTGGATTGCAGTAAACTTGATTTGTGTTTTCCAAGAATTACGCCGCGCGGCTGTTTTAGTCCAGGCATTACGTCGAAATAATGAGCGAAATTCGCATTTGGAATGTTTTTAATGAGAAAGTTTCGTTAAAGGGCCCCTTTTAACATATCAAAAATGTTAGAACAGATCAATTGCCAAACCGGTTTTTTTTTTTTTCGAAAACAGTTCCAAAAGTTAATTTTGCATGGACGGATAATTCACATTGCATTTTAGAGCAAAATGTACAACAGAAAAAAGAAAGGGAACAAAATTATGAGAAAATTTGGTTGAAAAAATAATCCGCTATCTTCCATAGGTTTCGAGTTAGGATGTATTGAAAAACCCCCACTTTTTTGGATTTTCAGCGAAAAGTCACTAAGTTTCAAAAAACATTGTGTACCTTTGCACCTAATTACTACACGAAAAAGTGTTTCACAGGTGAGTGAAAGTAGACTCAATTTTCTGTGATTTCAAAAAAAGAACAATGTCCTACCTATAATAGGTCATAAGTTATGACCCCTCAAAGTTGGCCATTTTTGCCTGTTACGGGCAAAAAAGTGGAGTTCAGTTGTTTCAAAATAAATCGAGTCACGTTTAGTTTGCATTGATGATGCCAGAGGTTGAAATAGAGTCTATACAATTTTGCGTACATCTAAGAAAAAAGAAAGTCTTTTAGACCTATTATTTTGGGAAATGGAAGGTTTCAAAAATTTCTTTTTTTTTCGCATTTTTGACTAAAACGAAAAAGTTGTGTTTTTTGAAATACCTCGTTTCCCATGGATCCTATGACAAAGTTTATACAGAAGAAATGAAAGTGGAGTCAATTTAGCGTAATTATATAAAAAAACTGTTCTAGCCCTAATAGGTCACGAGATGTGACCTTGGAAAGTGCACTCTTCCTGCATAGAGGCACCTGAGCGTATCGTAAAGTAGAACTACGCTCATATTTCGAAGTTTTTGTTCCAAATCAGTGTATGCATTTTATTTGTCATGTACAGAACGTATTTTGCCATTGATAAATAAATAATTGTTTACAACAAAAGCTTATTGTCACCACTTGTGATTACTTTTTGACCCTTTTTTAGTACTTTCATGGAAAAAGTGATTTTAATTGATTGAAAATGTGTGATATGTTTTTTTTTATCAATAAACAAAATTTTTTTATTAATAATTGTTTATAACAAAATCTTGCCATAGCCACTTTTGAGTACTTTTAGAGTACTTTTCTGACAAAAAAGTAATTATATTTGATTAAAAATGTGATATATTTTTCTATCAATAAACAAATAGTTTTTTAGTAATTTTTTATAACAATGTCTTCTAATGAATACTTTTTCTTCATTTAATTCCATACTTACCAGCAAAACACTTGTAATTTGCAGGTGACTTCTGTTAATTGTACATAATATGCTTTGACCATTTTTTCGCGTTAAAAATAAGGAAGTAATTGATTAGTTGAAAGTAATTACATATCCAATGTAATTCATTATTTTGAAAAATCAATAAATAAATTGGTTGTATCTAAAGTTTCTTTGAATAATTTCATTAAATAGTTCAATACGGTAAAATTAAGTAATTGAAAAATAAATAGTTGATCAATTAAAGGATTAAAAATGATTTATTATTGAATTTGTTAATTGAATAAATTACGGAATTTATGCGAGTTTCAAAATGTTTTCCATTTTGTTCTAAATAAGCACGCATTTGTACAACACTCGAGAGAGTTGAAGTGTTTATACAAGATAAGTATTATAGATTTCCAAGCTTGGTGAAATTTTCTGGAGTGACTGTATTTTTATGACCTGCGAAGACGGTTATTAGAAGATATTGTCACAAAAAATTATACAAAACTATTTGTTTATTGATCAAAAATGTATATCACATTTTTAATCAACTATAATTACTTTTTTGCTACAAAAGTACTCAAAAGTGGTTACGGCAAGATTTTGTTATAAACAATTATTAAAAAACTATTTGTTTATTGATACAGAATATATGTCAAAATTTTAAACAAATATAATTACTTTTCTGTTAGAAAGGTACTCAAAAGTCGCTATGGCAAGATTTTGTTATGAACAATTATTAATAAAAAATATTTGTTTATTGATAAAAAACATATAAATCATTTTCAATCAATTGGGATCACTTTTTTGCCACGAAAGTACTAAAAAAGGGCCAAAAATTAATCACAAGTGGTGACAACAAGCTTTTGTTATTAACAATTATTTATTTATCAATGGCAAAATAAGTTTTATACATGATAAATGAAATGCAGACACTTATTTGGGACACAAACTTCGATATATGAGCGTTGTTCTACTTCACGGTACGCTCAGGTACCTCTATGCAGGAAGAGTGCACTTTCCAAGGTCATATCTCGTGACCAATTCGGGCCAGAACAGTTTTTTTGTGACTGCAATTACGCGAAATTGACTCCACTTTCATTTTTTCTGTATAAACTTTGTCGTAGGATCCACGGAAACGAGGTATTTCAAAAAAAAACACAACTTTTTCGTTTTTAGTCAATTGTCAATTGAACCCTTTCGATTTTTAAAGTGGTAAATCTCCGCAGCGATTGCTTGCAGATAGATGGCGTTTTGTGACTTTTAATTATTTATAAATGGGAGTATTTGACAATTTTTTCGGAAATATTGGATGCGCACTTTTAAAAAAATCCAGTTTTTATAGTCTGTTGCCGGCAGGGGTCAATTGATCCATATAGCGTTTTGGCTGGTATTTCATTACTTTCTCCACTTCTGTGCAGCAGGCTTGATTTATATCACTTCTATCGCACTAGTAATCGTCACCTTAAGCCAAATTTGAAATTAAAAATGCTTATAATTGTATTTAAAACACAATTCTTACGTTCACAAAGGGTTTAACCGATTAAAGCAGATATAGAAAAACTCAATTTTAATCACTTCACATGATATTTGTTTGGAGCCAATTTTTATTCACGATTAAAATTCAAATTATGCAAATGCGTTAGTAATCGTCAGGCACGTAGCCAAGTATTAACACGAGAAAAGTATACTAATTTGATAAAAGGATATTTAAACTTACCTAAAATCACACTTTTTATCACACACGGCAAGAGCGAGTCTTGTTATACAAAAAATATTGGTCCATCTAACGAGAACTAATGCAGTGGCGATTACCAGTGCATTTACCATATAACGTGTGTGTGTGTGTGATATTTCTATACCTGTGCACTATTACTGCTCTTCTATTCAACAGGAAAAAGATGATATACTGCCTGCTGGAGTTTGCATTTATGGTCGTTTCTTCTTCTACTCTTTTGCATTTTCACTTCTTTGTTGTACTTTTCAAGACTCACTACTCTTCTCCACTTATATTAACGACGTAATATGAATATAGCATACTTCTGTCATTAGCTTTTGACTGTAGAAACTGTTTAAAATCATTATTTGACATCCAACGCAGGTGGGGGTCAATTGACCCCTCGTGGTAACCAAAGGTGGCAGAAAATCCCGGTACTTCTAGTGCTAAAATTTTCGTAGGATTCTTTAAAAAAAATTCATTTCCAGAAATATTTCAAAATTCTCAAAAAGCTTCTTTTTCAAAATCTTCAGAAATCTTCAAGAATCTATATTTTGTTGAAAATATTTTTAAATCTTCTCAAGATTTAAATTATTTTTGAATCTTTTCAGAACTTCTAAAACTTCTGAATATCGTCTGAAATATTTAAAAAGTTTTTTCCTGAAATTTTTTTAAATCCTCCAAAATTAAAAAAATGATGTGTGTAAAGAGTTTATAAATTACAGTGTGGTAGCAAAATCTGAATAATATAATTACTTGCCAATATTAAAAAATCACTTAAAATTAAAATTTCCTCTCTTATCAATAATGTTTAGGAACATTCAGAAATAAATTTGATAAGAAAATTTTTAATTTACTAAATTGATTCTGCATAAAATTCCTAATATTTATCAATAGTTAGAACAGCCATTAATAATCATATTCGCGCAGCATGCAACGAATGAGGTTTTCAACAACAATGAATGCGAGATCTCGTGAACATAACTTTTTAAGACAGGAATTACCTGAATTTTCCCATATTTTTCATGGTGTATGAAATGCTCAGATTTCCCGGGTCGCTAGACCGCAGACGCACCCTGACGAAACAAAACAAAGTTTTCCAAGTTTCACTATATCCAAAGAATTCCTATTAACAAAATTATCCAGATATTAATTATAAAAAAATTCAACGATCCGTGGGTGAAAATTTCATGGTCTTAAAACAGCTACTTTTACTTATGAATTGCTTCCCCTTCTCCATGAAGGATTCAAGGAATTCATCTTCAGACTTAAAACGAAATCGCATAATGACACAATAACAATGTTTAACGGAGTCAACGAAGCGTAATTTAGCGCGTACGTTGCAGAAAAAAATCCAGAAAGTTAAACAATTCCAAGCATGGACATTTGGGGGTCTACTGAGATTCTTTTTTTTTGCGAATATTTGTACGTGCAATGATAAAGGCAATTTCCTCAGGACCGACACAAATGCATCCGATTAATTAGAGGGGAAAGTTTGGTGAAATTGTGCGCATTCAGAAGTCTATTGTATGTAATACGCACGTGGAGGAGCATTCGCAGACAAGGATCTGCAGCAGATGTTTTAACTTCAATTACCTCTGCAGAAGCCAAGTTGACGAAGATCTGACTCCCTAACTGGCTCGAATAGCTGACATTCATATTCTTATTAGGAAGTCGCATTTGTGTAGGCTGTAATCTCTTCTTTTATGTGTGACTCTTCCCTCAAACCCAAACACGGAAATCTAGTTCACATTCATAAAAACATAAAGGGGTTGCTCTATAAATGATTCTATAAGGCCGTGAAATTATAAAGGTTAAGATCCCGAAAGAAACGTGCTTGAAAAATATGCCGTCAAATACAGAAACTATATACATACAATATAATTCACCTAAAAAATTAATATTTATAAAATCTGATAGCACGTGACTCATTCTATAATACCTTGTGCACTACACTGAGAAACTAATTTTCAATCAAAGAAATGATCGTGCTAAATACGTCCTCCACGCAGAAAAAATGTTTCTTCATTCAACAAAATCGCTTTGTTGGCCGCATTTGATTGATTTCAGGAAATATTTTAGTTAAATGAACAAAATTTTCGTTTAGTTGACCAAATTCGTTTGCTTCAATCAATCAAAGTTTTTGGTTGAATCGTTTTGTTGATTTTAGAAAATATTTTATTGATTTAACAAAATTATTTGGATGGATCTACCAAAATTTAAGAGAGCATTTTACTAGAATCAAGAAAAAGATTTGGTTGATTCAACCAAAATATTTTGTTGAAAGCATCTTAAATGTGACGGACGCTTGCGAACTTGGTACGATCGCGTACTCCAATTCACTCGAGAGTTCGTAGCGTCGCGAAAAAAAAAAAAGTAAAATGTTTGCATCTCGGTGAACGTTATCAAAATAAGTGATCCGGAAACAGAATCGATTCTGATTAAGTGATCATGTAAATAATACGCAAGATTACTTGAATCTTTGTGTGTTCAACACTATTATATCAAATGTATATCAAATGTATATCTAAACTAAATATTGGCTCTTATGAGGCCGCAGCCAGATTTTCTAGCCTTCCCTCTGCGATATGATTTTTTTTAATGAAAAATTTTATGTGGGACAAATTAGTTATAAGAAACGGATCGCCAAGCAAAAATTGATTGCAGTTGGAGTCAAAAATACAGGGCGAGGTAGAAAACCCTTCATGAAATTGCGTCGTGTTCGGCGAGTGATGATTTGCTCGACTCTTCAGCAGGTTAGTAATAAATATTTTTAAATGATTTAATTATGCAACGTAAATTTTTAATTGTTTATTTAATCAATATTATTATCGTTTATACAAAAAGTGTATTATTCTAAATACACCAGATTTTGCTTTGAGAACATCTCATTCTGTCTAAAATTTTAAAAGTCCCTTTTTGAAGCATTTTCGTGGGATTATTAGGAATCAATTGAAAACTATTTTCATCATTAAAGATATGCAACATTTTTTTGATATAAACATCCTTATGAATCACTTTTTTTTTTAATTCATCTGTTTGGTTCAAAATTTAACGATTCTATTTTTATAAAATTAATCTTCTTGGCTAAAAAATCATCTTTTGGGTGAATCTTGAACTCTTTTTTTCGAAAATTCATTCTTTTAATTATCATTTCAGTCAAAAATTCATCTCTGATTGAAAATTTGAACATCTAGTTCCAAACAATTTTTATTTTTTGTCGAGATCGAATCTTTTTAACTAAACATATAACTATTCCATTTTTGAAGTTAAAATATCTACTATTACATGTTTCGTTGAGAATTCATCTTTTTTATTTGAAGAAGCATATATTTGGTTTGAATTTAAACTACTTTCTAACAAATTATTTTGTTGTTCTTGAAGATTCATAATTTTAGTTAAAAATTCATATTTCCGGGTTGAAAATTCAACTGTTTTGTTGAAAGTTCGTCTTTTCGGCTTGAAAACTAAACTATTTGGTTAAAAATTAAACATTTTCTATGCAAATGAAACTGTTCGGTAGAAAAGTAACTTTTTTGTTAAGAAACAATCTTTTTTTGTTGAAAATTCAAGTACTTTATAGATAATTCGTCTTTTTGGCCTCAAAATTCAAGAATTTTGTTGAAAATTAATGTATTATTCTTGTTAAAAATTCATCAGTTTTGGTTGAAAATTAAACTGCATGGTTGAGATTTGAAATATTTTGTTAAGAATTCATTTTTTCTTTAGATTGACCTCTTTGGTTGAAAATTTAACTTTTTTATCTTAAAATTTAACTATTTCACTTTTTATTTGCAACCTTATCCTCTATAAGCAGAAAATTCAACTATTTATTAAAAAATTCATGTATTTTTTGAAAATTCGTCTTTTAATTTGGAAAATCAATCTTATTTGTTGAAAATTAACTTTTTTGTTGAAAATTAAACAATTTCTATGAAGATTAAACTACTTCTTGGTTGAAAATTTATCATTTTTGGTAATAATGCAATTGTTTGGTTGAAATATCAACTGTTACATGCTTCGTTCAGAATTCATCTTTTTTTGTTCAAAAATCGATTATTTGACTTATAGTTAAATGACTTTTTATCAAGGATTCATAATTATATGTAAATTCAACTATTTGCTTAAAAACGAACTTTTATGCAAAAAAATCTACTTTTTTGTAGCAAATTTATCTTTTCGGCTTGAAAATTCAACAATCTGGTAGAAAATGCAACTTTTGGGTTGAAAAATCATATTTTTTGGTTGAAAATTCAACTTTTTGGTAGATAAATACGTCTTTTTGGCTTCACAATTGAATAATTTTGTTGAAAATTTGTCCTTTTCGTAGAAAATTTAACAACTCTATTGAAAATTAATTTTTTTTCAAATTATTTTTTTTTTATTTGAAAGTTTAACTATTCCATATTTGTTTGAAACTTTAGCCTGTTAGAAATTCGTCTTTTGTATAGAACATTATTCTTCTGGGTTGAGAATTTATTTTTTTGGTTGAAAATTCATATATGTTGTTAAAAAGTCATCTTTTTGGGTAGAAAATTATTCTTGTTCGTTGAAAGTGTAACTTTTTGGATGAGAATTCAACTATCTTGTTGAAAATTCATTTTTCCTTATTGAAACTTACATTTTTTGTTAAAAATTCCTCTTTTCCGATTCAAAAATTCACTGTTTTCTAAAAAATTCGTCCATTTAGCTTAAAACTTTACTATTTTGTTGAAAATTCATCTTTCCTGGTAGAAAAGTCATCTTTCTTGTTTTAAAATGCACGTTTTGGATGAAAATTTAACTGTGCTCTAAAAAATTTACCTTTTTTTTTTGAAAATTTTCAATTGAATTTTAATCTTTTTTGTTTGAAAATTCGCCCATTGGATTGAAAAAGCATTTTTGTATGCTGGAAATTAAACTATTTTGTTAAAAATCGAATTATTTTTGGAAAATTTAACTATTTTGTTAAAGTCATTCTTTTTGTTCGAAAATTCAACTACAATTTTAAAAATTTATCCTTCTCGATTGAAAATTTTTGAATTTTTTTATTACAACCCTCCCTTTCCTAATTTTCTACTAACTTTCAACAAAGAAATATGAATTTTCAACCAATAAAGATGAATTTTTTAGCACAAGGGATTAATTTTCAATCACAAAGGACGATTTGCTAACATAACAGTTGCATTTTTGAACAAAAAAGATCACTTCAACAACATTGTTGAATTATCATCGAAATAATTACACATTTAACAAAATAGTTGAATTTTTAACCAAAAAGCTGAATTTTTCACCTGCAACGATGGATTTTTAACCAAGAAGATTACATTTCTACAAAAAGACGAATTTTCAACAGAAAAGATTAACTTTTCACCGAAAAAGACAAATTTTGAGCCATATTTTAAAATTTTCAATTTATGAAGGGTACATTTTCAACCAAAAATTGGATGTAGGTAAATTTTCGAAATAAAAAAGAGAATGTTTTAGAAAAACGGTTGACTATTGAATCGAAAAAGAATAATTTTGAACAAGGAAGTTAATTTTTAATCAGATAGCTGCATTTTCAACAAAATACATGTATTTTCTATCAAGTTGTTATAATTTTCATCTTTTAATATTTTTAAACAAAAATGGAATAGTTGAATTTTCAATGACAAAAGTTTATTTTTACCAAAAAAAAATTTTTTTTAAACAAAATAGTTAAATTTTCAACCAAAGAGGGAACTTTTGAGAAAAATTAGTTTAACCAAGTAGTTTCCTAGTAATTAAATTTTCAACCAAAAAGGTGAATTTTTAACCAAATATGTGTAGTTATGTTTTCTTCTAAAAAAATGAACTTTTAACCAAGACCATTAATGTTTCACTGAAACAGTTGAATTCTTAACAAAATGCATCTATTTTAAAGCCAAATAGACCCATCATCTAAAAAACAGATGCATTTTTAACCCAACATATGATTTTTCAACCAAAAAGTTCCATTTTCTACCGAATTGTTGAATTTTCAACAAAAAGTTAATTTTCAAGCAAATAGTTGAATTTTTAACTACAATGATGATAGTTAATATTTCAACAACAATTTAATTTTGAATAAAAAACAGTTTAATTGAACCAAAACAGACCAATTTTCTACAAAGTAGTTAAATCCTCAAACAAAACACATTAATTTTCAACCAAATAGTTGCAGTTTTAACAAAAAAATGACACATTTTATACCGAGAAGGTTAATTTTCTACCAAAAATGACAAATTTTCAACCAAATACATGGATTTTCAACCAAATAGTTGAATTTTTAACCAAATACGTAGTTGAATTTTTAATTAAAAAATATAAATTTTCAACCAAAAAGGGGAAAATTGAATTTTCAGGAAAAAATTAATTTTCAACCAAAAATGAAACAATTTTAACAATATAATTAAAGTTTCAACCCGAAAGATGAATTTGTAAATAAAAAAATAAATTTTCAACAAAGTAGGTTAACTGTTAACCAAGTTGAATATTTGTCCAACAATATTGCTTTTTAATGAAATAGTTAAAATTTTAACCAAAAATGTAATAGTTACATTTTTAGTCAAATAATTAATTTTGATCCAAGCGTTAGACAAATTTTCAACAAAATAATTAAATTTTTAACAAAATAGTAAAAATTTGAACGTAACTGAAATCTCTGGAAAATCATTGAAATATTTCTAAAGTTTTTGGAAATATTTTTTAAATATATTGACTAAAATTTGTGAAATCACTGAAATCATTGGCAAATCATTGAAATCATTTTGCAATCTTCAAAATCTATCTGAAATCTGTGTGAAATCTTTTAGGTCTATCAGAAATCTTTCTGAAATATTTGGAAATATTCGCAAAATATTTGAAATATTTTTGAAATATTTGTGAACATTTCGAAGTCTTTAGGAATCATTGAAATCTTAGCGAAATATTTGAAATCTTTGAAAGTTTTGAGAAATCATGGAATCTTTTGTGAAATCTTTTTGAAATTTTTGTGAATTCTTTAAAAATCTTTGCGAAACATTTAAATATTTGCGAAATATTCGGTAATCTTTGAAATTTATCGAAAATCTTTGCGAAATCTTTGAAATATTTTTTAGCATTCGGCAATATTTGTGAAATTATTGAAATCTTTGTGAAATCTTTGGTAAATTATTGCAATCTTTGTCAAATCTACGTGAAATCTTTCAAATTCATCTGATATTTCGGTGAAACCTGTGAAATCTTTGAAATCTTTGTGAAATGTTTGTGAAATCATTGTGAATCCTTCAAAAATCTTTGCGAAATATTTGAAATATTTTTGAAACATTGGCAATATTTGTGAAATTATTAATATCTTTGTGAAATCTTACAAATGTCTCCAAATCTTTGCAAAATATTTGGAATCTTTGTAAAATCTCTTAAATCTATCCGAAATCTTTGCGAAACCTGTAAAATGTTTTATTAATCATTGGAATTTTTGTGCAATCTTTGAAATCTTTGTGAAATCTTCAGCAATATGAATTTTATAGCTGTATCTATTATTGACAATTTATTGTTTAATTATTATCTGTGTTCAATTTTCACATATAATATTATTATACTATGTACAAAATGTACCATTCAATATTATAAGTCTATGCCCCTTCCCCCCTCTAGAAAAAAAAGGATCCGCAGCTTCTGCACAAATCTTACCATTTCATGTAGTAAAAAGTGATAAAATTACTAATTTAACAGTCATACATAATGCTACTAATTAAATTAGTAAAATTTCCACTAATTAGGATTTATAGAGTAACTAGGTACAAAGTTAGAGCACACAGTCGGACACTTTTCGACAGACCTCGTATATATCATTAAGTCATCCAATACTTAAAGAAGCTGATATAACGCACTGAAAAAAGTATATTATACAAACTGGATAATAGAATTAAAGAGTAATACACTTATAGAAGAGTATATTAGCGCCTATAATCTATAATATTTTTCTAATGTATGTAGATGTTACCAAACATAATTTTTAGATTTCAAATTCTTATCATCTTCAGGCATCGTGGCGCGTATCATATGCATCCCTTTGCATTAAAACAAGTAATAATCAAGTTATAAAAGTGATTATTAGTGCTAAATCACATGTAATTCAGATTTAGAGAATGGGTAAGATTATATTTCTTTTCATTACACATCACTGCCACTTGTACAAGTATAGAAACTTAACCTCCTCTACTTTAGTTTTTCTAGTATTATGATAGCCACTTTCGTGTTTACTGTGTATTTAAAAAATTGAAATTTGTTTTCAGTTCCACTTCCAAGCTCGTCTATCAAAACTTTGTATAGGTTTAGAAATAAGTTTGCACAAATTATGATATATATTTGAGGTTATCTGGTGGACCAGGATTCTAATATGGATATTAGATTTTGAAATCTTGCATTATAGATTTTATCATCGCAGATTATAAAGTCTTATAATCCAAGATATTGTCATGAATTAAATTTGTATATTCGCGCAGATTGCTAAATTAATATAAGTTGCGATAATTTAACTGTAGACATTGGTAAATCTTGTGGATTTAACAGAATGGACGAAATATGGTAGTATTCCGCTATCACGTGAGATACGAGTTGCGGGCCAATTGGCTGAATGCGTCCAAAATTGTCAACGTTACGTACAATTAACGGAAAACGCGGGATATTTTCTATAGTCTCACATGAAGAGTCGTGGAATCGTTCATTTTCGCTCTTAAACTTCGCTGAGTAACATTCAATAACTGCCGAGCAAGTGCTAATTTGCAATTGTAAAAAATCTTTTGGTGAGAACTGCGCCACGATTTGTAAGGAGCTGCGTCTACGCGTCTTTATAGGTACATATTTTAAGTACAGTGGATGTCTAAGTGCTTTGCGAAATTTTATGTTTGTGAACAAGTAGGCTGCAACGAAAGGGTTCTAGTTTGTTGCAGCGCGGCGAATATAACTGCCTGATCTAATTGAAATATAAAAGTGTGCTGATACGTGGATTTCCTGCTATCTTTGAAGTCATAATCAATGTCGATGTCAAAAGCTCTTTTGTGAAGTAATTATCAACCAATTGATTTTGATCGTCATGAATTCATAGGAATTTAAATCATCAGGAGTATGTCCCGCAAAGCCTCCTATTATGAATGATGCGTCAGCGTAGTATTCGATCGTGAGATATTGACTTTTGTCTCTAATTTGATTGTTTCTCGTGTCGCAATATTATTTTGTGTCCGCATTTTTAAAGTCTTTTGACTATCGTATTCATTTATAAATGACAATGTTTTGCAACATGATGTTTGTGTGAAGATTTTATATGTCAATTTGCGTTATAATTTGAGCGAATATGCTATAGTCAATTTTGAAATGTGGCTATCACTCATGCTGTGTTGTCAGAATTTTAAATGACAAATAGAGTTGCCTCTTACTGACTTAAAGATCGTATGAAAAACATTATTTTATCACATTTCATACTACGACTCCTCTATTCTCGTTTTATTTGAAAAATGTATGTGCTCACTTGAAAAAATGTTATCATATCTACAGATTGTAGTTCTAATAATCTGGATCGCTATCCCATAGTTAATAGTCCAAGATTATATCCGGTAACATATTTTTTATTACCGGGTATAATCCATTTTTCTCAGTGTGGGCTTCGATTTGACAAAAGGATGTCGCATGATTAAAAGGTTCATTTCAGGAAGATCATCCATCGATAACTCTATTTATTTCATTTTGGGACTCCAATGCAGCCTGACGATGATGATGTTTAGGATCACTTACGACTTACGTGATGGGGTAAAGGGGTCTGGGAAACAAAAGAGTTCAGGCCGAGGGTTATGCATCAGAAATTTACTCTCTATGGCCTATGCGGAGCAAGATCATACTTGAGATAACAGCATCAGCTGAACCGATCCCACGAAGGCAGTGGCTTGTCAATGTCCTGTCGCTTAGCCTTAGACAGCAGATAACGATATTGAGATATTGGCTTCTAGAGGTCTCTCTGGAGTCTACGTTTCGGGCTATTAGGCTTTGGCAAATAAATAATGCTTTCAAACAACCGGCTCTGCTAGACTGACAATTAATCGAAATCTTACTGGAGAAAGTCTATTCAGATTGTGATAATCGTTACGTAAATTAGAGCAGAGGTTTTGCAAATAATTTCTGAGATCCACAAAGAAAACACTGGGTCTTAGAAACTTAGTGTGGTCCAAATATGCATGGCAAATTTGTTGTTGTTGAATTTTCATGCATATCATCCGGAAATTTGTTCAAATCCACAAAAAAATAAATCCATTTTTATTTGTTTTGAAACAAAAAAAAATGATATTTAGAGGTGGCGCGAGCCTCATGAAGTTTAACACATATTTCCCATTAAAAAAAAAAAAAACGTTTTCGTAAATTTTACTCAGAATCGTCAATATTGGATTAATCGAGTTGAAACTCATAGAATACGAATGAATTATTACTTTTTGAATATTAAATATATAAGTCTGTTTTATAGGGTCCCAAAAAAACCCCATAATTGAAAAATGGGTCTTGCGCGTTTTTGGCGCTAATTACGACTTTTTCGCGTTTAAAACAAAATAAAAATTGTTTCTAACATATGAAATACTACTTTATACTGATAATTAGATGTATAATAAATTTTGTGAACAATTTATTATTGTTTTTAGTAATTTTCTCTTAAAAAAGAGATAAAAATTCGCGATTTTTTCAAAAAAATTTCACTTATTATTCAATTTTCAATAAGAGTGGCCTAATAGTTCATTGATGTTAATAAGCATAATTGATTGAACAATTTATTATCATTGCTAATAATATCATCTTTGCTCAAATGTAAAAAATTGTCGTTTTTTTGAAATTGTTAACTATTTTTTTTCACTTCGAGTTACTTAATAATAATTTTAATTAAATAAAAATTATTGTTTAAACAAATGATTATCGTTCCAAATAATCTTGATTTATATTAATACCAGAAAGTTGATGTTTTTTATGGAATTTTTAACATTTTGTCCACTTTTCACTTAATGAGGTAATAATTAATGCAAGTTCACAAAAATAGTTGTTTAAACAATTTCTTATTATTTGTAACTATTTTCTTTTAGATAAGTGCTAGAAAGTTGCGGTTTTTTCTGAAATGTTTGACATTGCCTTGTCTTTTCAGTTATTAACAAATAATAAATAAACATTAGAGAGAAACCTATTTCAAACAATCTCTTTCTTTTTCGTGAATATATTTTGCTGGAGGGGAGGCTGATACAAAAATTTGTACAATTTCCAATTTTTCTTTTACGCTTTGCAATAAAATTTTTGTTGTATTTCAAAACAATACTTGTGCAAGTCATTAACAAACATAATCCTCCCACCTACTCTTAATTATTCTATTCTTTGTCTTTTTCTCTTGCGTAAGATAGCTATTTTGTTTAAATTAATTTTTGTAGAACATTGGGAAAGAGAACAAAAATGCACTTAAAAAAATACAATAATATTTAAAAAATGATTCTTGTTGAGGTTCACTTATCAGTTGTTCATAACTAAAATGTTAAAGTAAAACTAAAGATTTTGGAAAAAAGCAACTTTATAGCATTACTTGAAGAAGATAGTTATAAACAATAATAATTTGTTTATATAATTATATTTGCTAAGTTGAATTAATTTTTTGAATAAATTTTGTTAACATTAATTAATTATTCAACTCATTCTTATTGAAAATTGGGCAAAAAGATAAATTTTGTTGAAAAAACTGAATTTTCTAACATTATCCTATGAGAATATTATTGAAAAGAATAATAAATTGTTAAAACAATCATGTTTGTTAACATTATTCAAGTATTACCTCACTCTTATTGAAAATTGGACAAAAAGTGGAAAATTTTTGAAAAAAAACGTGACTTTCTATCTCCATTCTAAGAGAAAATTGATAAAACAATGATAAATTGTCTCAAAAATTTATTATACATTTAATTATCAGTAAAAAGTAGTATTTCATGTATTATTTAGGATTTGCATTTTAGAAAAACGCAAAAAAGTCATAATTAGTGGTTAAAAAATCAACTTTTTGGTTGAAAAGTAATTTCTGTTTGAATGTTGAACTCTTTTTTTGAAAATTATTTCTTTTTTATCTTTATTCAAAAAGTAATATTTTTCATTGAAAATTGATATTTTTCCTTGAAAATTGATATTTCATGGTTCAAAATTCATGTTTTTGGTTGAAAATTCATCTTTTTGCAGAAAATAAATCTTCTTGGTTGAAAATTAATATGTTTTCGTTGCGGATTTAACTATTTTATGATTTTTTTCTTCAGGATTGAACTGTTTTTTCTTTAAATTAAAATATTCTTTGGTTTGTATTTTAACTTTGTAAAAAATTCATTTTCATTTAAAATTTGACAATTTTTTAGAAAATTAAACTAATTGGTTGAAAATTGACTTTTTTGTTGTAAAGTCATTTTTTTTGTTCGAAAATTTATAATTTTCATTGAAATTTCATCTGTATGGTTAATAGTTAAACTATTTTGCTAAACATTTTTTTTCAGAATTAATTTTCTTCACTGAAAATGTAACTATTCCACTTTTGATCGAAAACTGACGTCTTCAATTGAAAATTAATCATTTTAATTGAAAATTTATATTTTTAATTGTAAGTTGATCTTTTCTGGTTCAAAATTCATGTATTTTGTTGAATTAATTATTAACTCACCCTATGTGAAAAGTAGACAAATAGATGTAAATTTCAGAAAAAATCGCAACTTTCTGGCATTCTTTGAATGAAATATTTTTAATAGCAATAGTAAATTGCTGAAACAATTACGCTTGTTAACATTATTGATTAACGTCTCCCTAATTGAAAATTGGACAAAAAATGGAAAATTTTTGAAAAAATCGCGACTTTCTATCTCCATTCTAAGAGAAAATTGCTAAATACAATGATGAATTGTTTAAACAATATATTTTAAAATCTCAATATCAGTATAAAGTAGTGTTCTGTGTATCACAAATAATTCGCATGAAAAAAACCGCAAAAAGTTATAATTGAGCCGCCGGATGCAATAACCAGTCCGACGCTCGAAAACACGTAAAAGTATTGTCCGATCGTCTCAAAAAAAGAAAGCTTTTAAACTCGAAAAATCAATTTTTTGAAAATGTAGAATTGTACAGAATAAGAAAATGAAACTTTTTTCTATCAGAATTTTTTTTCAAACGTTTGTTTTTAATAATAAAAACAAAATATTGAACAAAAGTTTCTCCCTGATTCAATTAAGTTTTAAAACTTAAATCGTTCTAACTCGGCCAAATATTATTGAAATGAGTTTATATTTGCAGGACATATTCAAAATACTCTATCGATGCCTAGAAAATCTTGAAAAAGTTAACAATCGTTTATTGTTTAATAATCTTCAATTGCAAAATTAGGTTACTCGATAATTGTGTTTTTTTGGTTTCACCAGTAAAAAGTATCTGGGTAACTTGGACTGTCGAACAACTTCCAGTGAGTGATTTTATTAGCAATATTGAATGAAGGTTTTTTGGAAAATCTCATATCGATACGTTGAAAATTTACAGAGATATTCCGAATTGGAAAAAGTACTCGACGTCTGCCCGCGCTGTTAGCTACTGCGTCGCGAGGACTGCTCTGCCAGACAGTGCTCTCAAATCGGGCAGACGTCGAGTGCTTTTTCCAAATCTGAATATCTCAGTAAATTTTTAACCAATCGATATGGGATTTTTCAAAAAACTTTATTCAAAATTGATAAACAAATCGCTCACTGGGAGTTGCTCGACAGTCCAAGTTACCCGGATACTTTTTACCGGCGAAACCAAGAAAACCCTGATTATTGCATCCGTCGGCTCAATTAATATTTGCTCATATTTTGATAGCATTTCACAGCTGCGCTATGAAAACAGCGAATTTCGGAACGCATCCTGTTACCAGATATCTGTCTATCCCTACAGCACACAGCCGTCATCGCCTAATGCCTTGGGCACCGACCGTTTCTTTTTGATCACTTTCGCGTTTCGCGCATCGTTGAAGACATGAGCTGTACATGCATATATGAATTAGCTATGATTAAACGAGCTGGGCGCGCAAAGCCCAAAAAAAAAATGCTCGTGCTAGGCCGCGTTTTAAACCCGCACGGCACCTTTTGAATCTTGAAACTAAGCTTAAAGATACGATTATCGTCGAGAAAACTAAATGCGAGCAAAGTATATGACAACAGGTGAGGCTCCATTCTGTAAAAAATCATGTCGACTCTTTTGTCACATGTAATGGTACTTTTAAGAAATTTATCATACAGTAATAACCCTTTCAAACCCATAGTTGCATTGGCCATTTTTTTTAAATTACTTTTTTTTTTTAACAGAGAATTTTGATTGAAGTCCTGAAAATTGAATTCAAATCTTGTGTGGGAGAATTTCCTTTTATAGGCCTCACAGACTGGTCACTGCTATCCCCTATTGTACCCTATATTCAGTTCAGGTCCCTAATGTACCCTATTTTTATGATTTGCTTTTAAAAAATTTATAATATCAAAGGTTTCAGTTAGGCATTTTGAAAAAAAATAACATCAAGCAGGGAATTTCTGTAAAAAGTAACTAATAGTGACAGTCATTATTAGTAACTTTTTTTCTGAAATCACTTTTCAGTCTCTGAGAATATTTGAGAATTTAAGGATTTATTCTATTAAAATTAAATTTATTCGTTAACCTAGAACGATTTTTTAATGTTAAAATGATTAAAAACATATTATGTAAACTAAATTTTAAAAATTTAGATCTTTTTTTAAAGCTAGAAAATAATTTATTTTGAAACCTCACTTTTCGGCTCATTAGAGACAAGAATAACACAATGAAAAAAGAGGAAGAAAAAGGGAATTTTTTATCCTTTTCGAATTTTTTGTTTAATCAGTGGAAAATTAGTGGAAAATTAGTGGAATTTTCGACAAAAAGAGAACCATTTTGCAAACAGAAATGGAAAATTTAAATTTTCAGCAAAAAAAATTAATTTTCAACAAAATCGTCATATTTTAAACCAAAGTGATCTGATGAATCATCAACAAAAAAAAGTCTTAAAAAAGAAGTTCAACTTTTACCCAAGTAGTTGAATTTTAAACAAAAACAATGAATTATCCACTACTAAAAAGTTACAACTTCCAAACTACCAGAATATCGAAAAAGTGAAATGATTTTATAACTCACAATATTATTTTTATTTGTTTGAGAATGTTGATGTAACTTGTTGGCGTTGGGTACATAACACTAGTCTACAAATTAAATTTTGTTTTGGTACATTTTATATATATGTTATATGTTTATTTTGCTTTTTTAATATCTTAGATATTAAAGGTTAATATCACACATTTTATTCTTTCAATATAAACAGAAATGGCCTTTTTAATATGCTCTATATTCAATAGAAGATATTAGATATTATACCGTAATATATATATATATATATTATGGTTAAATGTCAAAGTCTAGTCTTACAATTAATAAAAAGAACTTATTTTGATGTTTTTATTTATCGCAACAAACAATTCAAAGTACATGGGATGATAATTACTACACATAAATTAATTAAGTATCGACTGATTATAACTATCATATCGTAAATTGAAACAAAAATGGTGGAACATTTTTTGCAAGTATAGCATAGAACCTGCTAATAATATACTGCATAATACGAGAAATTGTAAATTTTCAACTTTAATTCTGGCAAACTCCATAAAATCTCTGAATTTGCAGTTCCAATAGAAAATGGAACTGAGAAATAGTAAACATATTTTCCATATTTAATATCCTTGAGGTGAGTCGATCTTCGACAAATTACAGTTTCGTGTAGCATTTATCAAGCAATATTTGCCGAAGGCCTGTGTACACGAAGACTATGCACTATGAAGGCCTTCTGTACTTTCTGGACCCTCATACGGGTGAATCTCAAAGTGTGGCAAACAAAAAGTATCCAACCGGTGTTCTTCTTATTTTCTCCTCCCGAGTACCGACTCGCTTTTTTTCATTTTTGTTTCATCTTTCTTCTTCTTTATCTCTGTCTATTTCAAAAAGAACTTCTGCCTTTCGTCGGAAGACTTTACGGAGAATATACGCAAGAGCAAAGGCTTGAAGGCGTGTAAAGGAAATAAAAGGAGAAATGAGAGAATTAATCGGCAAAGGGAGAATTCTCTCATTTTTCTCTGCAATTGCGAGAATTCAGTCGATTTTATCGACGTTCCAGCTCGAATGAACTGCTTCGTTTTCTTTCAAATGTATATTTCTTTTCTGGGTATAAAGAGTGCTTTACTAAATTTCCTAAAAGATTTCTGCAACGTCGGCTAAAGTCTATGTAAACGCGCATTTGTTTAAATTTCTCTATAGAGGCGCCTTTGATCAATTTTCTGAAAAGTAGAGAGTTTTTTCTTTAAATCTAATTTTCAATTACACGCTAATTGAAATAAAAAGAAGTTTACTTTTACATTTTATATTTTTATTTCTTCGAAGTTGAAAATAAATAAATCAATGCTTCTACTTTGTAGCCATGCACATGTCTTTACTTTTATTTTTAAAATACATATTAAGAGTTTATTTTAAGAAATAATATGCTATAATATAGAGATTCTGAGAACAATTTCCATAAGTTGAACATTTAATGACACGTAGAACAATTTTTATGATGCGAAAGCAAACGTTGGTATAGATTACACAAGGTAAAAACCATTTACATAATTCTGCGTGTATCATCGGATTCCCAAGCAGTTTTTCTTTCAATAATATTAAAGGAATCGCTTCAATAAAAGAAAACAAGTTTTTCTGCACGAAGCCAGTTTTCAGCATTTTTCTATTACTGATTGATGATATATAATATGAATTCATTGCATGTAAAAGGAAACTAAAAAACTTAATATGCACGGTCACGAGGATCCGTTGTTTGTTATTGTTTATTAGCATGAGAAATCTTGACGAATGACAAACAGGCAATACAAAGAAATTACAATTTATACATATTGAATTGAGTTGAAAAAATTACGAACCCTTAGAGTCCGACATTTTTTCTAACAGGGAAGTATTTTTGTTTGAGGGGCAAATATTCTAAATTTATATGTGTAGAATATACTAAAAGAGTACCAATAAATATTTTTCAAACAAAAATTTTATTTAAGGAATAGGAAACTAGTTTTTTCCTTATTTTTTTTTTAAATCAATAAAATTAAATAGAATGTAATATTAGTAAAGCTGCAATTTTTAGTAACTCACCCTGAGTTACTCACTGGACCAGAAAATGACTGGGAATTTTGTTTAGTTTTCAATAAAAAAAATAAAATGTAAAATAATCAAACGTCCTTAATGGTAAAAAATATCTGTAAAAAAATCAAGTATGAAAAGCTACATATTTTAGTTAACAAAAACAGTTTTTATTCGTATAAGCGAGAAAAAATTTTTTAAACCGGAAATTTTTTTCAGCGATAAAAATGGCGACATTTAGTTTGTATAAGTAAAGTTTGTGAAGTTGATACTTCATCATTTGAATAATTCATTGTAAGATAAAGTTTTTTTAAGCCCTTAGAATTAAACCTATTGAGATTAGAAGGTTTCCATATATTATATAAAGATTGAATTAAAAGTTTTTGAATGAAATTTTTTTGAAGCTTCAGTTTTGAAAGTTGTAAATTCAGAAGTGTTCAATTTTGGTTGCTATAATTTGGAGTTTAGTTTTGATTACTGTAAATGAAAAAATCTGCAGAAATGACCCAGAATTTTTCTCCGTCGATAAAAGTGTTCACCCTATAACTAATACCATAGAAATATAACTTGAAAAAAACTCTTAATATTTTTCGCATTTAGTCAAATATGCATTGCGTCAAGTTAAAAATACATAATTACACTAACCCGCATTTGAGACTATATATTAAACATGATGCAAACTCCATAAAATCTTTTGTAATTGGACGAACTATCAAACATATTTTGAGAGAAATTCCTGTGTATTATTTTCATGTACGCAGAAAAGTGAGTATATATATTTTATATCTTTAGGCAAGTAATATTTCGCAATATATGCTTCTGGTCTTGAGCGCTGTAATAAAATTACATTATGTGTTCATTTTCACGTCCGAGTGAAATCCCACCTTCCGGCGTATCTTCATAAACCACAGCACAGTTTTTTATAGTACTTTTTTATCAGCTTTCCTGAAAAAATATATGTTACGCCTCCCAAAGCTGAAGGGATCCGCCCTTTCCAGCCGACTCAGATTTTTTTTTACTTTTATCACATGAGTGTCATAATAGGGGTTTTGGGGAATGAAAAATATGTCACGAATGTAATCTGTTGAAATAATATCTCATGTAAAACCGGATGAGAGCACAAGTGAAGATAACAGTAAAAGTTCGCCCTACTGAAAAAAGTATATAAAATTATAGAATTTGATAGACTCTCTATCCAGAGAAAACATGAAATTGAGTCAAACTCTGTACATTTAGGAAAAATTCAATTAAAATCCATCAAGAACTGGAATTTAAATAAAATTATATAACCACATTTGATAGGAATCCTATAAAATTTAATCAAACAAACTTCACGAATCTAGTTCTGTCAGCAGATTTGATGAAAATTGTATCTAATTCAATCAAACGAATTTTACAAATCAAAATCTATCAGCATATTTGATAGAGCTTTAGATAAAATTTTGTCCGTTTAGAAATCCTATACTTTTCTATCAACATATTTTCATTAGAATCCTATGAAATCTTATCAGTAAAATACTTGTATACAATCCTATGTTTCGGAGTCTAGGATATTTCTAGAAAATTCTATCTTTTGAGAAATCGTATCCTTGTATATCAACAGTTTTTCGTTGAAACTCTATGAAACCTTATCCGGACAAAAATTTATTAGATTCTATATATGTTTCAGAATGCCGGAAGTTTTTATCAAATTCTATTCTTACAGAAATCTTATACTTTTCTGCCAACAACATCTTATTGCAACTCTATCAAATCTTAACGGCACCAATTTTGTATCAAATCCTATAATTATGTTGAAGAATATGAGATATCTTTATCAAATTCTATCTGTTGAAAAATCGTATAAACTATCAACAGTTTTTCATTAAATATCGATCAAACCTTATCCCCGCAGAATTTGTATCAAATCCTATCTTACAAATTTCGGAAATTTCTATCAAATTATATCCATCGCTAAATCTTACACTTTTCTATATCAACAGATTCTCATTAAACCTCTATCAAATGTTATCCATACAGAATTTATATCAAATCCTATCTTCTACAATGTCGGAAATTTCTATCAAATTATATCCATCGAGAAATCTTATATCTTGATATAAATTATTTCTCATTAAAATCCTATCAAAACTTATTGGCACAGGACTTGCACCAAATCCTATGTTTTAAAGAATCTTGAAAGTTTTTATCCAACTCCATCCGTCGAGAAATATTAGAATCTTATAAGTTATTTACCTTATATTTTCCGTCAACACTTTCTCAGACCCCAGACCTTTATCAAATCCTATACGTATCAGAATTTCGGAAATTTCTATCAAATTGCATCCGGCGAGAAATTTTATTCTTTCCTATTATAATTTTCTCATTGCATAAGATTTGAGGCTTGAATGACAAAGTCTTGGTAGAAAAGTAAAAGATTTTTTCGACGAGCGGAATTCGATAGAAATTTTCTAGGTTCTGGAAAATAGGTTTTTAAATATTTCTGGTGCGGATAAGATTTGATAGAGTTTAAATAAAAAAAACTATAAATAGAAAAAGTTTAAGAAAATGTTGATTGAAAAGTATAAGATTTTCCGACGGATAGAATTTGGTTGAACGTTTTGAGCTTTCTTCTTAAAGTGGTTTGGGAATGTGAGATGTATTTGATAGGATTGGATAGAATTTTGATAATAAACTTTTGACGAAGATGATTATTCATTTTGATAAGCTTTCTATCAAAAGCGTTTGATATAAATTTAAAGGAAATTCCCCAGATTTCGGATACAGAAATCGGATTGAAAAGTATTACATTTTTTTTATCAAATCCTATCAAACTTTTTCAGCAAGGCCGAAGAAAATGCATTCAAAATTGTGATAGCCTTTGTTATTTAATGAGAAATGAAAAAACAATTAGATTGCAAATTGTAATACAAAGTCCGAGGTTGGCAACATCGATATCGACACACATACATAAATTGTGAGTGCGAAAGGACCTGCATATAAGTGAGCTTTATTATTATGTAACATTCTAACATATGCGAGCTCGGTGGACAATAAACTCAAGTTACGAATTTATCCTCGGTACGTTCCCCCGGGACTTATCTCATAAGTGATGCTAAACGCATATAGCAAAAGACGCGAAGTCTCGATTTGTCGTGCAGGAAATGACTGGACTAATGGAGTCCTCACCTTCATTTCGAATCAACGACACACAATGACGAAGGTACGATAAAAGAGGATCTGATAAGTCGATTAAAGGATCTTTCTTGATTTAATTAACTTAAGAGACTTTCGCTAAGATACAAAGTGTCTAGTCTGTCTACTCACCTGGAAAACCTACACTGTAAAAAATGTTTGCAATTTCATCACATTTTAGCTATTTTTTTGTATAGTGAATTTATAATCCCGAAGTTGTAATCTTGAATTGCAACACACGTGTAGTAAAATCTATCATTTTCATTTTTAGAATTCAATTTTCAAATTTTATAATTTAGGGATCAGCAAGTAATTTTCAAAACTGAACTACATAACATATAATTTTCTTTACTAACAATTTCAAATGAATTTAATGTTAGTACCACAATAATATAATAAATGAAAGAAATACAAAATATAACCAAGAAGTCATTTTTCATATTTGTAATTTTCACCTTTATCTTTTGCTTATTTGTTGCTTTTTGGGAAAAAATTTCACCCACACGTCATATTTCAATCCTGATTGAAACATTAGCAAAAGTTTTGCAAACTGATCTTTTGATTTCGAAGAGCTTAGAAAGATTAAACAAAACAACAAGAAACTATCATTTTCTTATAATTAAGAGAACTAAATACTATAGTGTGGCCTAACAAAGGGTTTTTTGAAAAGTGGAAATGTTTTTCGATTTTTAAAAAATATAAGTGAAATAACTAAATTTGATACTAAGTAAGTGTTTCCTCGAAAATGTTTAAGCTAAAAACTATTGAGACCATCAATCAGGACTTCTATTGGAGTTATGAGATGATGGTTTATATTAATCAATAAAACAATTCTCTAATTATCGCCATTATAAGTAGAAAAAAAATGTTTTTCCTAGCGCCAAAAGCATTTTTTCTTGAAACAAGCTTATCGTATCTATAAACTGTTTGAATTAAAAACTATTTTCCAGTTTTATATCTTTAACTTTTGTTTACATCTCCTTGTCGTAAAGTGAATAACTATGACAATAAAGAAGGAAAATGATTGATACTCAGAGTCATGTGGGTTTTGTGTTTAAAATGATTTATAATTATTTATGATGTACGTTAAATAAATTGTCAATATACAATTGAAAATACAAAAAAACGAATGGAAGTATTGAGTAATATAAACATGTTTTCAAATATTCAACATATTTCATAATAATTAAAAAATTAAGTAAATTATATCTCAAACACAAAAATCATATTACGTACTTTGGTTTTCAGTAATTTTCCTTGTTTATTGTCATATAATTATACATTTTAAGGTAATGAGATGTTAAAAAAATTTGTAGATATAAACCTGAAAAATAGTTTTTACTTTACAAGCTTTTTAATACGATTGATGAGCTTATATGAAGAAAAAATGCTTTTGGCGCTAGGAAAAGCATTTCATTATATAATGGCCATAATACGAGAACGGTTTCATTGATTACCAAGAAACTGGCAGAAAACGTTCTAAACATGCACTAGAACTAGAATATAGTAAGGAAAATTTAAAAAAAATGTTGCGGCCTGTAAGGGGTAAAAACTCAATTTCTTAGTAAAAATATCAAAAAATTATCATTTTTGGGCTAATTTTCTCTACGTTTAAAATTTCTTGAAATTTCAATACTTTTTTTAGTACATTAGGAACCGGAAGAAATGTTCTGTTACCAATAGCATGCTGAAAAAAATCATGCTGAATGGAAATCTCTATTACCAAAAAGCAATAGTTTTCAATTGCCTATACCCTATAGACATAAAAAATTCAATTAAATTTTTGTTTTCAATTTTTTTCTGATAACTCTAATAGTTGTCCTAAATAATGGTTTTAATCATTTTTGAAATTACTTGTTGCTACGATTTAAAAAATGCATTTAAAGGTAAAGATCATTTTTCAACTGTTTTGCAGTTTTTAACCTTAACGTTTTTGAGGCAGCACTTAGAATCATCCAATCGAGTTCTTCTATAGACCTAGAAGTCAACCTTCATTATTTAAAATCAAATCGAAAAGCGTTTTCACTTTTAAAAAATAAACTTTTTTTGAACCACCCTTCTAAACATGTATAGTAAATCTACTAAATGTTACATTGTAAATTTACTATAGGTATACGCATATTATTTCCATTGCATAATTTATTTAAAAAATCGGTATAAAAATTGCTAATAGTGTAGAATTCTCGGAGAAAATTCTTATGTAGATACTTAACACGGAAAAAATTAGCATTGAATCAAGTAAATAACGGTTACGAATACGAATCGAAAAAATATTGTATATTTCTAACGATGTTTTCTTTATTCAATATTAATTTTTTTTCCGCGTAAAGATTTTTTTTACGCATTCGGATAAAAAATTTGGTTCATCCAATAAAAGCGTTAGATTGAATGCATATTTGGATAATTTATGAAAATAGGTTTGTTAGGAATATGAAGACTCGTCTTCTTCAATCATTAGTTTTTGATTGATTCGTTTTGTTAATTTCACCAAATATTTTGCCTTCTCAAGCGGAAATATTATATATAGTTTATGTATAGTGTGAAGTATTATATATAATATTTATTTGTTTTATAAATTTTTTATATAAAACAAATAATACTTCACACTATATATAAACTATATTTATATATATATATATTTTTTTTATTTCCGCCTGGGTCTGTCTTATTTGTATACCTTTTATTCAAATCAGAAATCATTAGTAATCGAAAAACATTTAGATATAAACAATTAATGTTAAGAAGCTTTCTAATTTAAAAACAATACTTAGAAGTTTTTACATTTGAAAAAGTAAAATGTAGGACGAAGCAATTTCTAGCTTTTTGACTTCATTGTTTTAATACAAATATCTTATAATCACGAAGTTTTTTGATATATGATATAAGGAGTCATTGGGGATATTTGAAGTAAAGTTTCTTCAAACTGCAAAGGTTTTAAGGTCAAAACTTCTACAGGTTTGAAATAATTCAAATATCATTGAAAGGCCTTGATAATTATTTAATGTGTTCGAATTTTATCAAAAATTCTTTTAAATGTATTTCAGAGTTAGTTTGCTACTTCCAACAATTTGCTTTTTAGCCTTGTATGTATATAATGCAACCAATTTACAGTACTGTTTCATCTTGAAATCTGAAACAAATTGAGATTTAGAAAACTGGAACAAATGTTAGCTCGTTTAGTGCTCTATAATGCGTCTAGCCTTACGTGCAGCGTTGCGCGAAGAAAATATGCAAACAAAGTTATCCTAGATTGCATAATATATTGCCAAGAAGGCGCTTATTACTTTTTTTACATCTGTAAAACATCCATCAATCGTATAAGTTTAACCTAATCTAATCAAGGATGATAAAACCTTACTGAAAGTTTACCAAGGCTAAAAAAGTTTTATTATATAAATGCTTCTACACATATTTACATCTCATCTTATGAGTCATGAAGTAGCATTCCTATTATTTACACTTTTGTTTTCGAAAAAAATTCGACAACTGCTCAAATTTAATTTTCCCCCCAGTACCACTCATAGGTCTCTATATCTGAATTAGTAAGAAATTACTAATGAAATCATTGACTAATTATCTACTATAATTAATGATTAGTAGAGAATGACTTATAATATAACTCTTTACTAAAACTTCTTTAGTAACACTGTAAATTTGAAGGTATCGTTTTTTCTGTAACGGTATTCAATTGTTAAAAAACAAAAGACTGTTACATTCTTGGATCAATATTTGTTTGCTGATTAAATTGATACCTTTAGATGTAGTATGAAGTATTAGTACATTTATTTATTGTTAATAATTAGTATAATGATGAGTGCTATTTATTATTTTAAAAATTTCGGTAGGCATTAGTAAAATGCTTTAGTAATGATTAGTAGAATTTGACTAGGATGTAGTATAAAACCACTAATTATTATAATAGAAATGCCCATTACGTTTTCAGTAGATGTTTTACTAATTCAGATTTAGAGAGTACCATGATATCAAATTATATATCTATAAATTACACTCGCAACTTGTATAATTTCCTTAGCGAATATATTGTAATAAATTACATTCTTTTCAAGAAATATAATTTGTTAATCAAAATGCTTCATCATAAATATTCATCCAATCATGCAGTTTCAATTTTCTAATCCCTTCAAATTTTTTTTATTGTACCCAATTATAAGGGTAATGTCTTATTTAAAATGACAAGGATAACATCGGAAAACTACTTTGTTCTACTGTTTATCAATGAGCCTGAACTTTGCATACTTGCAGTTAATTAGTGAATGCAAATTGCAAGCAAGGCGATTTTTTACGTAATTTTCATCGGCATACGGTAAATCAGGAAAGCCCGTTACTTTGGATAAACCGAAGTCTTCTTCGGAATCTCAGAATTCTCATGGGGTAATTTTCACTTTTTAATAACATCTGCAAACGTTAATTATAAATTCTTGAATGATTCATTGTGCATTAAACTTTTCAGCTCATTTTCATATTTTACTTTTAATGTCTAATATTTCAAAGCCAGATGCAACTTCAAGACAATTCAACCTAACCGAAGGAAGTATTCATTCGTTTTAATAAATTACTCTCGCGCTTCTAATTAACAATTATCATATATATTAAAATATTTAGAACACAGTTTCAGAACCTTGCATATAGTAACAAAAGAAAGAAATTTCATAGACATAGGCGTAATATAAAATGTCTTTGTGTGATTCCATATTGGAAAAACTTTCGTCCTTTCGAATAAGATTTTTATTACCAATAATATTATACTTTTATATTTTTGAAGCAAGACAATACGTTTTTAACGATCGCTGACGTTTTTTCTGGTAGGCGGTTTCGCTGTTGAGGATTTACGATTACTCGTAAAGTTAAATCATGTGTTTAAATTCCAATGTATGTATCGTGTTCATTGTCACTAAGGGAGCTTATAAGTTTATATTAAGTGCATTGGAGCCATAAATACGATAAATGAGCAACAACGAGAGAAGCTTTCGTCTTTTTTTTTTATAAAATCTCGTCTCATATAAGCGAGCTTTTTGAAATATCATAATATTATATTTCGATAAACTGTCTTGTCATTGTCAGAATTAAAATTCGTTGATAAACAAATGTCATAATTATTTTGAAAAGGAAATTTAAAAAAACATAGAGTTAAAAAAGTCAAATTGTGTAACAATATCGCACAAGAAGGCTTAAAAAGAAGTATGTTTCCAAAAATCAGTTAAAAAATAAAGGATCTCAAGAAAGTCAATTTGTGTAGCATAATTGCACAAAAGGAGTTAAAATGAGAGAATTATATTTCTAAATAATAGTGTAAGCGGCTCATTAGAGACAGTTATATAACAGAGGAAAAAAGAGGGAGAAAAAAAGAAAAGAGATAACCAAACCACATCGCTCTCTTTTCCTTATTCTTTATCCGTCTTTTTTATACTACTAGAGACCAGCATGTTTCAAAGCGTTGACCTTTAATATTTCTGAAAGATTTTATACATATTTTTAATTGATTAAACAACAACCCCCCAAAATTCCGAGTTATTACCCTGTTTTATAAAAATTTAATAGAATCATAAACTGCTATATTATATTTTGAAAGATTTATTTTTAAATTAATTGTATTATTTCCCGAAAATAAACTAAAGGAAACTTCAATTCAATATTAAAGTGGTCATATGAGGCACCAAAAAAACATAGCATTTGGAGTAAAATGTGTATTTGCATAAAATTATATAATTCTTTTATCAATAGTTTAAATTCCTAAATATGATTTTCAAAAGTATAATTTTCTTTGTCTTCTATATCATCAATTTATTTTCTGTATTGTCTTTATGGTTATGTCTCATATAGATTCATAAAGAAAATTATTTTCTAATTCTGGATTTCTGGGGCCAAACAGGCCTTATCTACACTCCTTCTTCAATAATAATGATTATAATAATGTCTAATAATTTATTAAGCAGCATATTTCAAAAGAATAATAAGCATTATGAGCATATTAAAAATAATTTCAGTATGTAAGAAGATTCTATTATTTTTCAACATATATTGTTATTATTTCTTTGAAATAGTATTAATATTTGATTGGTGAATTTGGTGATAATAATTTGAGTCCCCTAAATTTTCGTCCACTCAAAAAAAAGTTCTAGTTAAAGTTACTAGACGCGTCTGGTTAAAAAATTTCTAGTTAGTTTAGTCCGAAATTATGGTTAATATGACTAGGAATTTCTAGTTAATTAACTCTGGTCGATTTTTTCTAGTTAAAACTATTCTGGTTAATATTTCTGGTAAGAAGTGTCGCTTTTACTTTTGTTCATCTCTTTAAATATTATTTTCATGGTTCCTTGAAAGTCGTTTTGTAATTTCTTTTCTTCTTCTGTTCTGATTGTATCTTTACTTTCCTTGACTAGTCGTTAAACCTTCCTCTTTTTGTGTCTGTAATCATTTTCAAGTCTATTTCTCTCCTCATCTCTAAGACCTGTCATGTAATATAATTTAGAAATATTCAGTTATTAATGATTTTTCGACATTTTTCAATTATTTTTCCATCTTTAAGATTTTGAATATGTGAATTTTAAGAACCAGAAATGTGATATCGTAACATTTTTCAGTAATTAAAAAAAAATCAATTCTAAACGTTCTAAATTTTAAAATGGACGACTTTTACTTTGTAAAATAGGATAATTTTAAATTTTTACTGTGTAGTATAGTTGGAAATGCAACAGGTAACTTTTGTAGAAAATTTGTCGGTTGCAAATTCAACTGTTGAATTTTCTAGAAAATTTGTCTGCTAAAAATCCCACGGTTGAATTTTCAAAGAAGTAGGAGAATTATGTACAAAATAGTCGAAGTGTGAGCTGAAAAAAAAAAAATTTTCAATCAAAAAATGGGATAGTTAAATTTTCAGTAAAAAAATTATTTTCAACAACAAAAAACGAATTTTCAACAGAATACATGAATTTCCAACCACATAACTAGTAGAATTTCATACCTAAAAAGATAAATTTTTAACAAAATATTTCAATTTTCAAGCAAAGAGATAAATATTCAACTAAGATGATGAATCTTAGAACACAAAAAAATGCATCTTCAATAAAGTGGTTGAAATTTTTATCAAGAAGTTGAATTTAAAAAAAAATTAATTTCCAACCACAAAAAAATGAATTCTTAACAAAGTAATTCAAGTTTCAACCAAGTAGTATAAAGGGCCTTGGAAACAGAATTTAAACGCTCTAAATTTGAAAAAGGGCCATTATTAAGTTGTAAAATTAATTAATTTTCAGCTTCCAATTCTTTGAAACTATACAATTTTAAGTATCCCTTTACAATTCTTCAATTTCAACTGCTTATTCAAGAACAAAAGCGCGCTTTCAATTTTATATTCTACAATTTTTAAGAAATTAAATTTGAAAGTTATTTACCATGATTTTTGTGTTTTTGGGGTCAATTTTTTATCAAAAAAATTAGCATAAGCAAATTTATATATTTAGGCTTTTAATTTAAAATATTGAAAGCTTACAATATTGTGTTAATGTAAATTCAAAACTATAAAATTGTGGACATCACAGGCTAAAATTATTCTCAAGTGATACAGTTTCGAAAGATTTAAAAATGACCCCAAATCATTTTCAATATTTCGATATAAAATTATTCTGTTTTGAATGTTTTCAATTTCAAACGATTCCAGTTTAAAATAATTTAATTTTCAAAGTTGTAAGCTAAAAGCTAATTAAGTAACATATAGAATTGTTTAATTTACAGTTTTGAAATAATTAAAAATGGGGACGTCATTCAACTTTTATAATATTTGAAATAATTCTGTCTTTTTCTATAATAAACTAAAAATGTTAAAGACTCCACTCATACTTAAAATTGAAAAATGGTATTTATAATAGATACAAGCGATTTCATTATTTTTACTGAAACCACTGAAGTTAACGTCAGAAGTCAAAAAGGTTAAAGGCTTCTTCTTTTATTTCGAAAATATTAGTTACCAATATTTTCATTTAGTTGTACAATTTTGAAGATTTAAGATTGAACCCAAAGAATTTTATACATATTATCAATTAAGTACGATTTCATTTAACACTTATGTGTTTCTAAACTTTAAAAACAGGAATAAAAAACAAAAGCATCTCTGCGAACCAATTTCATGCTGAGAACAGAATGTATTAGATATTAGCTGCGAACACTTGTCGATTATTATACACAATAATAATAATAATAAAGTTCATATTTTAAAATAAAAATAAAGTAATAATTAAAAGCAAAATAATAACACTTTGTAATGAAATTGTTGAAAGCCATAGAGTTTTGTAAGAGGAATGTGCTACATATTCGTGGTGAAATCTGTGCACGCTGACATTCATATTATCTTCGATCAATTTAATATCATGTTACAAAAAGAGATGCCGATTTCTTACGATCTTTGCGTACACTTTAAAAAATATTTTTCCACTTGCGTAACTTGGAATAGAATATTGTGAAATACTAATACGACAAGCTTCCGAAATCAAAGAAGTGAAAACTTGTGCTTTTTATCTATTCTATTTCTCGCAATCTGTAGTAATGAATATCAGTTTTTAGCAATATATCTCAGAGATATTAAAAAAAAAGATTTTTTTTTCAAATGTTCAAAATTAATAACTTGATTTGAAAAACGATCGACTTCATTAAAATATAAATAAAAGTGAGAGCAGTATCGTCTGGCGTTAGCCCAAATTTTTCAGACCGCGAAGCATTATGTTAAAATCGTGATTAAAACATATTTTAGGAGGTTAATTTGAATTCCAATTCTCCTATTGGCCAGCTAAGGATAGATTAGTTTTCGCTCGTACGGCTGTCAGCTACTCGCCAAAGGCAAATTGTCTGGGACTAACCTTTTTGCAGCATCCCACCCACTCTGAATCTCTATTTTAGTTTTGAAAGAGATATGATATCATTATTAACCAATTTTCTTTTCAAACAAAAATTATCTGAACATTTACTATTTTTTAAGCATCGGTTTCTACAATGTTTTCAAGTTGTTCTACATCCGTGAAACATAATTTTTTGTAAAAAAAAAAATATATTTAAAGGTGGCTCAAGCCCCATGAAGTTTAAGACGTATTTCCCATAAGAAAAAAAGAATACGAATAAAATATTTTTTAAATATCACCCCCCGTAAATATTTTTTATAGGGTCCCATAAAACTCCATAAGTGAAACAATGGGTTTGGCGTGTTTTTGGCGCTAATTATGATTTTTTTGCGCTTTTTTATCAAGCAGATTGTTTCCAAAACATTAAATACTACTTTATACGGCTAATTAGATGTTTACATAAATTGTTCAAACAATTTGTTATTGTTTTTAGTAATTTCCATATAGAATAGAGATAGAAAGTCGCGGTTTATTAAAAAATGTTCCACTTTTTGTCCAATTGTTAATTAGAGTGAGGTAATAGTTAAATAATGTTAACAAACATAATTGTTAAAAACTTATCATTATTTTTAATAATATTCTCTTTGAATAATGCTATAAATTGCGATTTATTCTGAAATTTTCCACTTTCGGTCCATTTTGTACATAGAGGGAGGAAATAATTAATAAAATCTAACAAACCTAATTACTTGAATAAATTATTATTGTTTATAACAATCTTCTCCAATATTGATGCTAGGTAATTGCGCTTTTTTCTGAAATCTTTAACTTTTCGTCCACTTTTTACCTTGTATAGTAATAATTAATGCAAGTTAACAAAAATAGTTGTTTGAGCAATTTATTCTTGTTTATATCTATATTCTCTCAGATAAGTGATAGTAATTTGTGGGTCTTTGAAAATATTGAACTTTGCTTTGACTTTTTAGTTATGAACAAATAATAAATGAGCATTAGATAGAATCATATGATAAACAATCTCTATGTTTTTGGTGAATATATTTCTTTGAAATAAAACAGATTGAAAGTTGGAATTCAAAACAAAAATTTTACAAGTCATTTACAAACCTAGCCCTCCCACCTACTCCTAATTATTCCATTCATTGTTTTTTTTATCTTGTATAAGATGGCTTTTTTGTATAAATTAATTTTTTTCAACATAGGGAAAAGAGAAAAAATAATTCACTTAAAACAACACAATACTGTTTAAAAAATGAATCGTGTCGAGGTTCACTTATTATTTGATCATAACTAAAAAGTTAAAGCAAAACAAAAGATTTCAGAAAAAGAAAACTTTTCATAGCATTACTCTAAGAGAAGATAGTTATGAACAATAAGCAATTGTTTTATTAAGCATGATTGTTAACTTGCATTAATTACTACCTTACTAAGTGAAAAGTGGACAGAAAGTTTAAGAGTTCACAAAAAACCGCGACTTTTTAGCACTTATCTAAGAGAAGATAGCTATAAACATTAACAAATTGTTTAAACAACTACGTTTTTCAACTTGCATTATTTATCATTTCACTAAGTAAAAAGTAGGTAAAAATTTAACATTTTTTGAAAAAACCGCGACTTTCTAATTCTATTCTAAGATCAAATTGCTAAAAACAATAATAAATTGTTGAAGCAATTTATGTAAACATCCAATTATCAGTACAAAGTAGTATTACTTGTATTAGAAACAATTTCCATTGAAAAAACCGCAAAAAATTTTAATTAGCGCCAAGAACTCGCAAAATCCGTTTTTTTTTTAATTATGAGGCTGTTTTTGGGACCCTATCAAGTAGAATTATGAGGGTTAAACTTCATGGGACTGGAGCCACCTCTAAATATCATTTTTTTCAAAATAAAAAAAGGATTTATTTTTTTATGGATTCGAACAAATTTCTGGGCGTTATGCATGAAAATTCGAATAAAAAATTTTTGGACCACCCTAGTGAAACATTCATGGACAATAATTAAGTATGCATTAGCAATTATGTTTGAAATTTAATAATATATAATAAAAAAAATTAGGTAAATGTAGATGTGAAAAAGATACTGAGAGTAACTAAATCCTAAGTCATCGAACTTTGCTAGAGAATGTACTTTGATCGACTTTAGATTAAAGATCCTATTACAAAAGAGGCCGATTTCGTTCAATCTGCTCAAACCTATCAGAAAAATTTTCCACTCTTCTAATTTGTAATTCTATTTAACGAAATATGTTGTGAAATCGCAAAGACCTTCAGATTCTTAAAATTAAAAGATTAATCTATTCCAATTTTGCATAGCGCTTAGTTAATCTGTATGAATTAAAATTTCTGATGTACAAAAAATTGGACGAGTATTATTAATTAAATAAAACGACCATTAATAGAAACTGTCCTTGAGTAGGTCAAAACAAATTTGTGAATGTTTTCTACAATTTATAGTAAATTATTGAGAAAAGAAATTTACGCTATGGGAAGGCTTAATTATTTATGTTTAAAAAATTCCGATGAAATCCACTATTTAGTTACTGTATCTTATGAATTAACTAAGCAGTTCAAATAAGTAGTTAAATTTTAAATAAAAAAAGATGAATTCTGAATGAAAAATGTAATAGTTGATATTTCAACCAAGAAATTATTCTCATTTTTAACCTGGAACAGTTGAATTGAACCATAAACAACGAATTTTCAATAAAATCGTTTAATCCTCCACCAAAAAAAGATTCATTCTCAACCAAACAATTGCAAGTTGGAAAGACGTATTTTAAACAAGAGTTGTATTTTTAACCAAGAAAGATTATTTAGTCAATAAAGAAAAAAAGTTAATCCAAAATGTTGAATTTTCAAACCAAACACAGACAAGCTTTCTACAAAACAGGTGAATTTTCAACCAAATAATAGAATTTTCAACCAAAAAGATAAATGTTCAACTAAGAGGATTAATTTTCTACTATAAAGACGAATTCTCAAAAAATAGTGAAATTTTCAACCAAGAGGTTTAATTTTCTACTAAAAAGAATGAATTATCAAGAAAATAAAAAAATTATTAACCAAGTAGTTCAATTTTCTACCAAAAAGAAAGATTTTTCAAAAATGACAATTTTTCAACCCAAAATATGGATTTTCTACAAAACAATTGATTTTTGCACCGAAAAAATTTATTTTCGACTAAAAAAGACGAATTTTTAAGAATACGCCTACATTTTAAACCAAATAGTAACATTGTATTCCAATATGATTAAATTTCTACCAAAAAATATGAATTTAAAAAAAAATACATGAATTTTCAGTGAAGTAGTTGAATTTCTAAATAAAAGAAAAATTGAAAAATTTCTGACTGAAAATGGAAAAGGTACATTTTCAGTTTAAAAAATTCATTTTCAAAAAAAAAAATAAGAAAAAATGTTCAACAAAATAGTTCAATTTTCAACCAAAGAAATGAATTCTTAACTAAAATGATGAATCTTTATCGAACAAAATGAATTTTTTACGAAGCAGGTGAACTTTCGACCAAATAGTTGAATTTTTTTATAAAATTGTTGAACTTTCGAGCTGAAAATATGAATTTTCAAGTCAAAAATGTGCATTTTTACTTGAAACAGCTTAATTTTTAACCAGACAGTTTCATTTTTAACCCAAAAAGATTAAATTTCTACAAAACGAAATAAATTTTTAAACCAAAGAAAAACAAAAATTTCAATCAAACTGAATTTTCAAGACAAAAAGACGAATTAAAAAAAAACTGTTGTATATCAAACCAAAAAGGATAACTTTGAAAAAAATGCCTGCATTCTTAACAAAAGAATTGAATTTTGAACTACGTAATACAATTTTAAACCAACAAAGATGAATTCTTAACCAACAATTTATTAGTGGACCTTGTAACCGAAAAGAGTGAACTTTTAACCAAAAATAGCTGGATTTTCTCATTGGGTTTTATTGATTTAGTTTGCACTTTTTAATTTTATACTACACAAAGTCTGTCAAACTACGCAAAATTTTAGACAATAAAGAAATGATAAAACTGTACGTTTGTAAAACTAATTACTTATCTATATTTTATATGTATGTTCGTTCTCTAAGTTTATAAAATCTTCGTAAGATACTTATATTATTATGTAAATTACAATTAATACTGTTACAATTATCAACAAAGTAAAATGCATCGTTTTTACATTTAATGTAGGGGAAATAGATAATGATTTACAGTCGGTAATCTTAATTAACTGAAAAACTGGTAAAACATGTTTATTTATTTTTTAGTATAACATTTGAGCAAGAATACTATATTTTCTGCCAAAGTTTCATTGAAATATTATAATTCATTAATGTGTGAGAGCAAAAAATTATTTTTTTACATGAAATAAGATTTAGCCTCTTCATTAATCATAGTTTTTGCCTGATTGAAACATTTTTGTTACATGTGTATGCATTATAATAAAAGTTTCATGTTTAATTAAAGGTTGTGTTCGTTTGTTATTTATTTTAATCGGACAGACAGACATACAGACATACAGACACATTCATGAAAACCTGTTTTTCGGGTGTAGGGGATCTCAAAACGTGGACATTTGACAAAAACGAAGGGGGTCAAATTTGACACAAATCTAATACCTTCTCTGATGTTAATGTAAAAACAGTGCTAAAGTTTTAGTTATTAAAAGCCAAGAAATTTTAATTGTGTGAACGAGTTACTCGAAAAAGATATCAGTTTCAGGACTAAGAAATGTAACAATTTTGCACTTTTCTGTCATCAAAAGTCAGGTTGAATGGTATATGAAGATTACAAATCTCGCACCAAACCTACCAATCTCAAGGAATATTAAGATTAAAAAATTAAAAAATGTAAGCTTTTATAATATTTGTAAAATAATGATAGTTTCAACTGTTATTTACTCAATAGAGGTTTCAAAATCGTATACTTAACCGGGTCTATTAAAAATGTTCATGACAGCTAATTGTCTAATTTCGTGATATTTTTTTCTATAAGAATATTCAATTGTATATGAAAAATGTATTTAAAAATGAAAATCTTTCTTTGTTTTTGGAAACTGTAGCAGTTATAAATGCTGTTGAATTTTTTCCTATCTACTGTAGGGAGGTTTCGCCTACTACTCGATTGTGCTCGCAAACAGTTGTTTATAATCAAATTTGTTTACTTATTATTGTTAATGATTCGCAAACTCAAACATATCTTAAAGTTGACCAAGAACCTAACTTTTGAGAACAGAACAATTACAATTCAATTTCAATCTATAAAAAAATATATCCCTTTGTTGTTTTTCTCCTTAAATCCAATAACAGACGAATACTTTTCCTTCTGAAGTTATTGTTTCATTATTGATCACATTGGACAAAAATTAAATTTCATTCTTCTGAATATATTCACTGATTCTAAAAGACAACTCTATAGCTCGATTAATAATAAAATAAGAATTTCAGAAAAAGAGTATTCATCTTTTATTGAATTTAGGGACAAAAACAACAAAAGGATACGTTTTTTTTTATCGTAGATTGAAATTAAAACTTCCTTGATTTTATTTTTATCGTATATTTCAAAGAAATTGACAGTTAAATAAATTCTAAGTATTGATTCATTGAGATGTTAATGGAAGAGTATACATGTTTTTTATTATTTCTTGGGATTGATATTAAAATAATTGAACATATGTGGGAAGGTTTCTCAGAAATATAGATTAACAAATGTAAATAATTTCTTAATAAGTAACAAACAAGGTTTGGTTCTCTTTTCTTTTTTTCACCCTCTTTTTTCAATTGTCATATAACTGTCTTGTCTTAACTGATTTTTTAAAATCATACTTATTTTTAAGCCTTCTTGTGCAATTTTGTTGCACAATTTGACTTTTTTTAAATTTGTGATTTTGAAGAAATGTTCTTCCAATTATTGAAAATATCTTACGTAAACAATGTTTTTGACCACGAACCCCCCTCCTACCTGCCGAAAAGACTACGTAATTTATGCACGGTCCCTAACTGAGCAATAAAAATATGAGCAACAAGTTCATAAAACTTCTATTAAAATTGAAAATAATTACTTTTGAGTATTTGAATAACTCGATTTGAGGTTTCCAATGGAAAGAGACGCCTTCGTTTCGAGCAGCGTGTTTACATTATAAGGTCGTAAAAAACATAAAAGAACCGCGAAACTGCTTAACGAGTTCGGTAGTACTTTTTTTTCTATGTCTGACCACAAACTACTGCAACTCATACGAATACCCTGGCGCTTTTTTGAGAGTGTGAGTGGGTTCTATACATATATACCAGTTATAGCTTCAATCTTCATCCCGCAATAATCTCTGAGTGTATTTAGGTGTATAAATGGAAATACACGAATATAACGAAATACTCGAAATGTAAATTCACAAAAATCTTTGCATGAAGGTGGGCATGGGTAAGTAGCCCCTGTCTCCAGCAAATTTTAATTTCCGACTCGGAGCTCGTATTGTCATTAGACCTGGGGGAAAGCCGGCACGAGTTATGGGGCCTATGTTATTAGATTTCTTGCAAATTATGTACGCACGCGTCCCATTAACGAGTCCTATCTGTCTGAATTAAAATTGTGAGGCTGCATTTTTGCCAGATTCACTTTACGTGTTTAGTACCAACTTTAGGAAGTTGATCCAATGTAATCCTTTGCAATCCCATGCAATAAATTATAAGTAAATGAGTATAGAAACAAAGTTAAAATATTGAAAGAGTTGTTTCAAAAAATAAGTAAAGTACAAACGAATGAAATGGAATTATATTTTAAGATGATTCCTAGCTATTTTAAAAATTTCAGGGGATTTGAAGGTATTTCAAGAAATTTCACAAGATTGAAAGATTTTATTAAACATCCGAAGATTTCAAGGAATTTCAAAAATTTCTATGGATTTAAGAGATTTTTAAACGTACTTCAATGAATAAGCCTTATTTAAATTATATTCAAGGAATATCAAATAATTTATACTTTTTAAATTGATTTTTACATTTTCCAAAGATTTCAAGGCATTTTAAGGAATTTCAAAGGATTGCGAGGGATATACACAATTTCGAGGGATTTCGAAGAATTCGGTAGAATTTACAAAGATTTCAAGGGATTTACAGAGAACTTTCGAAAATAAATTGAATTTAATTGAATTTCAAGGGATTCCTAGCGATTTTACAGAATTGATGAGATTGTAAGGTATTTAACGAAATTTTACAAGATTAAAAGGATTTGATTAAATATCCAAGGATTCCCAGGTATTTCAAAGATATCAATAATTTCAAAGGATGTGAAAGAATTAAAACAATTTTAAAGTATTTAAGGTATTTTTAAAGATTCGCAAGATTCCAGGAGAGAAGATTAAGAATTATACGACGTCCAATTATGGTAAAGATTTCGCAGTATTTTAAAATGTTCGATCAATTTTAACAGATTATAAAATGTTTCAAAGATTTTAATGGATTTAAACATATTTGTAAAGGTTTCAAGGAATATACAATTTTTTTTAAATTCCTTAAAAGCTATAATTCCTTATAATCTTATGAAATCATTTCATTCCTTTTGAAATCCTATGAATACCTCAAATATTAGAAAATTCCTTGAAATCTTTTAGCTCTTCTAAATTTCCTAAAATCTTACACTAATCCTTTGAAAATCCTTATAAATTTGTATATGTCTTAAAATTTTCCATAATTCCTTAACATTTTTTTAATTCTCTGAAATCCCCTGGAACGTTTTAAAATATAAATCCTTTCAAATACATGAAATCAGTTACATGCCTATAAAATACCTTAAAATACTTTTAAGTCTTCGACATCTTGAAATCATTTAAAATTTCGATTTTTCAGATGGCGGATATGATATTTTAGCCAATCTCGCGAAGAATTTTAAAAATATGTTTAAATGTAGAGTAAACAAAATAGTGGCATTAACGGCCTATTTAAAAAAATAGTGGCATTATGGTGTGCTAATTACAAAATATAATAATTAAATTTGAAAAATTAGTCGAATTAAGCGCCGTCCGCCTAAAAAAAAAAGGTTTCCTAGCTTATTAACACGTTTATGAAGTCGTGCAAACCCCCCCTCCCATAATTTTCCACCCCCATTTCCCATTTCCACCCCTACTTCCTTCCTCCACACTTCAACCTTCGCTTTCTCTCTCTCCTCACCAACTTCTTCCTCATCTACTTCCCCCTCTCTTCACTTTTCCAACCAACACACCCTTTCCCCTACTACGCCACTCCAAATTTTCCTTCACTTCCCCTACCCGTCATTTCTACTCCTCTCACTTCTCCTAGTTTTCCTCCGATCATTTTCATACTTCCCCTCTCCTAATCCCCCCACATCTTCTACTTCCCCTCAACTCATTCACATTTCTCTAACTTAGCGACCCCTCACTTCCACACTCCTACTTACCCACGCCTCACTTCCACTACTTCCCCTTTCCTTACTTTCCTTACTTTCACTACTTCACCACCCCTCTTTCCCTCACTCTCCCGTACTTCAACACTCCTCATTTTCTCTCACTTCTCATAATTTCCCTCACCTCATTTCCCCACCCCTTATTTCCCCTCACGCCCCTTACTACTCCTTTCCTCATTTCCCCTCATTTCCCCTCATTTTCTCTACCTTTCCTCCCCTAATGTCCCCAAACTTCCACTACTCTTCCACCCCTTATTTTCTTTACATTACATCCCCTAATTTCTCCTACCTAAAAAAGTTCCTTGATTTAGAAAAATGTGAAAGAAGTAGGAAAAAATTATTATCTTCCTTATAAACGTATGCATTAAATTATTTGCAATGATGGTAATATAAAAGAGGATAATTTATATGTTTAAAAATGTAATACATGCATTTTGAATTTTGAATTTTTTAGTTTGAAAAATTTGTTGACAAAAACGGTACAACTTAAGCTAGTGTTCAGATTTGAAAATTATTTTTTTTCAATCACCCTAATAAATTGATAAATAACGTAAAAAGTAGAAGATGATATACTTCAGATCAAATAAAAAGACCTTGTTGATGTTAATAAGATCCTTTAATCAACGTTTCGAGAGTCGAATGCTCTCATCAGGAAACAGGAATCCAAGTCACAAATAAGTCCTTTATTTTTATAAAAAGTGGAAAAACCAAAATGTCGTAGTATAAAAGATTCATGCTCTTACAAAAATTCTATCTCATGTTAATTCTGAAGTTTCAATATTTTAACTTTGTCACGTTAAAAAGTAGTGAGGTCCATTAGAATCACGGACACATTAAAAAATTCTTTGAAAACAATTTTTTTTTAAATTTAAAATGGAAGACAGAACCAACGTTATTTTCTAAAATTTGTGAAATTTTCTAAAATTTGTGAAATTTTCTAAAATTTGTTAAATTTCTAAAATTTGTTAAATTTCTAACGTTATTTAAATTTCTAAAATTATAAAAATTTCTAAAGTTTTCCAAATTTTTTTGCTCTCAAAATTTTTTAGATTTCCAAAATGTTCCAAATTAAAATATTGTCAAAATTTCTAAAATTATTGAATCGTCTCAAATTTTCAAATGTCTAAAATTTCTAAAATTTCTAAATTTGCCAAAATTTATGAAATTTCTAAATTTTCTAAATGTCTGAA